>LBNU01028934.1:10200-25185 GCA_014162995.1 Artemisia annua
GTTGCTGCACCATTTCCAAACTGTTACCCATAAATCTGATTCCACATTCTGACCCAATCTGATTTCCAACAACTTGACCATCTGATTTCCCAGCATACTGCCCCAATTGATTCATCTGATTCGGCATATTCTGATTACCCATTTTGAAATCCCGTTAGCATATGCCTCGCTGATTCCCCATAACTCCAATCATGACATGCATTACCATCTTGAGTTTTGGCATATGTGAGTGTTCCGATGAAATTCGTTTGGTTGGTTGTTAGTGTGTTGGAAACAGCGTCCGTTGGACTGCTTTGTCAGAGAGCAATGCTTGTGTCAAAGCATCAGTTAGAAATCAGTAGTGAAACTTCTTGTTCTTGTTAATTGTGGATATTGTTGTTGTGGAATGACTTGGTTGTTGTTGGTGGGTAGAATTCACGTTGTTTGTGGATCAGCTGTGTGTTGTGGATGTATTGTTTGTTGCATGTAGTTGTTGGAGTGGAAGATTTGATGATTGGTTTGTATTTGTGTTCCAATGATGGAAGTGATGGTGTTATTAGCATGAGTGCTAGAGAGATCATTTTTCTTAGCTAAGCATCTCAAGCTCTAAACTTCATTTGCTCAGGCCTGATTCCGCTTCAAGAAATCGTACAAACTGATCATAAGTTAACATCATGCAAAATTTTTGTTTTTTCTCTGACTAACAATAGTGGACGTTCTCCCATTGCCGGTTGTAGCTCATTTCAGAAAGATTTGTGTTGTTTAGCAATGTTTGTACTGGAGTGAGTTTTATGCCGTTGTCAAATCATCATGTCTTGCAGACCTGGATAATACGGAACTCTCATTGGATTCACCAGGAATTGAACGGATTGCGAAGTTCCTTAACAATTGTTTTCATTTCCTGGTTTTCCGATGATCCGTTCCATACCATAACTTCTTAAACTCTTCCCAGAACAGCATTGGAGCCACTTTCTTCACATATCCCCACTGTAGTAAAGTTCGTTTCAAGGTAGGGGACCAAGAACAACAAGGTGAAATTGCTTATCATCAGCAATGATTTGTTTGTACGATCTTTTCGGTGTAGTCAGTCTCATTCTGAAGTCTGTGGGAAAGGTTGGTACTGGGGGTCCATAGCGGTTCACCAGGGTTAGTATTTTCTTGTTGAAAGGGACCGTGCAAAACAGAATTTAACAAGAATTTCCATTTGTTTTGCCTTAGATAAGGTTTCTCAATTATACTAAGCCCATTGATAACCACCCCTCGTGAAAGCATGGAGTCGGTTTTCAGCACCGGCGCATGAATATCTTGATTGAGTGCATGATGATATGTTCAAAGTGACGGTGTCGTGAAAAGTTGTTATTGGATCTTTAGGATGAAACTTAGGTTCGTTGCATGATAGATTAGGGTTGATTGTGAAACGTCGTTGGTGATACGGTTGTCTTAGTGAGGTTTGAGTTTTCCCTCCAAAAATCGAATTAGAAAATTTTCTTATCTAAAATTTTTGGAAAAACACTATGAAATGCATTCTAGGTTGCACGAAAAATTTGAGTTTTAAAAAATTTTTGACGCCAAATTTTTCCGAAAAATTTTGAATTTTGGCCTCAAAAAATAGTGAATTTTGGTTCAATTTTCAACGTGTTACCAAAATTGAAATCTCGCGTAAAAATTAAAACGTTTAATCTCGTGTAAAAAATAATTTTTTTTTTTTTTTTTTTGTGCAAACTCCACTAAGGATCTTTTATTCACAAGATATGATACTCGCTAAGATTAGAAAAATTGGGCGCATATGGACTTGATACTCGCTAAAAATGGGACCTTACTCGTAGCGATAAGGTTCAACAAGCTACCTCGCCATAAGACTTTGGATACTCGCTAGACCCACAAGTTTTTCCCAAACTCGCTAGACCAAATTTCCCAAACATCGCTGACCAAAAAGTTTTCCCAAACTCGCTAGCTAAAATTCCCAAAATCGCCTATCCAAATTTTTCCCAAACTCGCTAGACTACAAACTCGCTAGCCAAGCAAACTCGCTAGCAATCAAATTACGCATACTCGCTAAAGAATTGATGATACTCGCATACCAAAACACCAAACTCGCTTTTGGGTTTTAAAAATTATCAAACTCGCTATTAAACCTAAAAACCTAAAACTTTTAATAGAAGCGTAACTGGTTGAAAATTTTTTATTCAGAACGGACGTAATCCACTGATTTTTAACGCACTACAAAACCTTGAGTACACAAAAATAATAGACCAAACGAGTAAACACAAATCTAACGAGACCAAGAAATAAACCAAACGACCCAAAAAAAAAAAAAAAAAAAAAAAAAAAAAAAAAAAACCAATCCAAACTAACTCTAAACCAACCTAAATCTATCCCTTGGCGATTGATACCACTTGTTCAAGCTTATTTCACAACTTATTCAAGCTTATTCTAGAGAGAGAGTAGAGAGAGAGAGTGGAGACTTCATGTAAAAGATAAGAACTATGTGTTATTGGATGATGAAGCTCAACCTCAATAATGAGGTTTACATTACATTATATAGATCTAACAAGTCTAGGGCTTTTGATATTACATGTATGGCCCTTAGACTTCTTTCTATTTGAACTAATGGACTTATAACTCTTGAAACGTTTTCTAACGCAACCTATTACATGATTTAAGACTTTAATGACCTACACTTCATATTATAAAAATACAAAGCTAACACCTTTATTTCGGCCAATGATTTGGTGATAAAACTCATTTTGATTTGATTACCCTACATCAAATCAATGGTTAACTTAATCTCGATCCACAACCATGATTCAATGCACAAATTAAATTCAGGGGTTTATGAATGATCGTCGCACCTGGTTTCATGTCGACGACATCTTATCTAACACCACAACAAGATGGGGATTTAACTTAGGGTTTTGATGATCAATTTGAGTATATAATCCTCACCAGGTTTGTTTAATTTAGAATTCGATTAATACAACGATTCAATTTTGATTAGGTTGCCATGATTATTTTTATATGATATGTGTTTTTTTAATCTGTTGTAAAGAATTAGGTGGCTAATGAGGTTTTGCTTGATTTTTACTATGCTTCAAAGTTGGATTTTTACTTGGTTTAAATTTATTAGTTGGTATTTAGATTGTTAGGCATAAAAAATGGTAACATGTTACTTTTATCGTTTTTAGCCGAAGAGCACAAAACTGGAACGGTAAGATGAAAGTGATGACAATAGCATAAAGAAAGTACCTTACAAAACTGGAACATGTTACTTTTATTGTTTTCATCCTATATTGGTCAAATAAAGGAAATAATGATAATTGCTGATCAACAACAACCCACTGATACTATATGCTTGCCTTCTTAAAGTTAGCATATTTTGATCTCTTTTTCAGGTGGTTCACGCGAGCTTCATTTTTTTGGAGATACGTTTGCATAGCCAATGGCCCTAAAAGGCTAAAAGTGCAATCTTAACTTTGTTGGCTCTCTCTAACAGAATCCACTATGGCTAAAAATGCAATCATAGCTTCATCAAATCCACTATGGTAACTTTGTTGGCTCTCTTTAAAAACTTACTTTCCTATTTGTTATATTATGTGTTTTTTATATATGTAAGTTTTCAGTAGTACAAGTACAACTGTCATATAAGTTCGAATTAAGCTTATAAGCAAATCGATACACTATCTTCAGCATAGTCTAATCACAGAAAATAAGCTGATAAACTATACTAAATAAGTTTTCTCAAACAACCCCTAAGAGCTTGATAGTTTGACATTATGGAAATCAATGAATTACATGGAATGTCTCATTATAATGTTTGCACAAAACGTATATTGGCTATATGCATTTACATGCTTAAGTTTGCCATGGACCAGCTTAGAAGCATTGTTGGCAAATTCGACCTGTTTAGAAGCATTATTAGAATTTCTATAAGATGTGCAGTATAATGCATTAGTAAGTAGTTTCTCATGTATGTTCAAAAAAAAGTAGTTTCTCATGGCTATTATTCCGAATATATATGGAGATGGTTTTGGGCACTCACCATGGTGGACCCAATCACCCAAATTTGACCGTTGGCCTGAAATTCTATCATCTGTCACTCACATATACTGAGGTACACGTCTTGACATAACCTGGATGAAAAATAACTTTTATCTCTTTTAAGTTTTAACATCTCTTGTAATATATATTCTCAGAAATATGATGTGTGGTTTCTAAGTAATTAATACTATTATCGACATCGATAGATTACTTATGTCATCTTATTTACCCTTTAGAACAACCTTAAATATAAACTTACCCAGATTCGTAACTGAATTAATAAGCCAGTGGCGTATCATTTTTTGTTGTATATGGTGCACTTATCTCACAAACGAATAGTGTTATTTTGTCAAGTGTTTTCATAAAAATGTATAAAGTGTTGGCATATTAGACCTTAACACAAGCTAATGCATATCAATTTACATTATTTAATTCTTTTCTTTGTTGTTTGGACATGGACTTTTGATAGGCATTAAACGTAGAAAACAGAATGAAGGACTGATAAGATCAAAATAAATAAGATATGTGTCTAAGAATTGATGAGAGATCGAGGATTCCATGCAGTTGTGAGCTTTTATCAGTTGGATTGTGTATTTGCTTCATCTAATAAAACTATATTTGGTTAACAGGGACTTATTCGCACAGATGACAAGACCAATGCTACTTACTGTGTTTACGACTCAGATGTTGCTGTTGGGGCCTTTTTGTTTCTTCTCTCGGGTGAACCATTGCTTATGGGTGTGACTAAGTGCATGTGTTTTGGAAGGCCTTTGGCACCTGGTGGAAATCAAGCTTGGGTCATCTATTTTGTGTCATCATGGTAAAATTTTTAGTTTTTGAGTAATTTTATAATCTTCTATAGTCAACAGTATTCACGAATCTCATCAACTGACCTATACAAAATTTTATAAACTCACATCTCGACATGCATCAATGGTGATGTTTGCTCTGTTAGTGCAAGGGTGAAGTTGTGGATAGTATCGAGAATCGTGATGTATAAATGTATTGCATTCATTTCTATATTCTTAATTAGACTTAACCAACCGACTAATCATGCGACGTTATAAACATTGCAGGATTCATAAGCATAGACTATGGGATTGTCAAAGTCTCAACCTACACTGATAATGTAACAGGTATGTACCACCTATCAGATTCCAACTTGATAGACAGTGGCGAAAGCCATAACATATTACCCTTATACAACACATTTGCATTTTTTACACAGCTTTGACCCTTACAAGTTTTCCTGAAAATGCCATAAACTGCTACATCCTAAAACCAACCCAAGGAAAGGGCTACAAGTATCTGATAAGGGTAAGGTTTGAGTATGGTAATTAAGACTACATAGATCAGCTTCCAGAATTCGATGTCTATCTTGGACCTGATTACTGGGATAATGTAAAGGAATTGATGGTTCTCTAAATAATATTTAGGTAAAATTATGCCTGCAATTGACAAGGTTCGATCTTGACACTATAATTTCAGCCTAAAATCAAGGTTCGACTCAAGTCCATGTTAACCAGAACATTTTTGTAAGATTCCAAACATTCAACCAATTGATTATCTCATATTCTCATATCATATAATCAGTTTTAAAATAGACGTCCAAGGACTAAACACCTTTTGATTATATTAGTGAAATACTTTTATGCTACACCTTTTCCACAAGTTGACTGGTCTTTTGAGCTAACTTCTAGAAAATATAATATTTGAATCTTAGAAGCTCATTCATATCATTTTGAATATCACCAGCATGTACAACAACATCATTTAGTAGCAAAATTAGAAATATGAAGATAAGAGAATATGAAATTTTAGACATAAGCTATCTAATAGTTGTAAGCTTTTCTTGTAAGGATTAATATGTTCAGACCCGACCACGAGTTTCTCGAGCTGGTGAATCTAAAAAGTGGGGTTATTCTAAAATGTGACATTTGTGCCACACATTGTTCCTTTGAAACAGCAACACACCAAATTTCAGGTTACAATTCACCAGAATGGGTTGTCGATGAACTCCTACAGTTATCAGATTTCAACTTCTCTGACAAGGTAATGACATTTTCTTTACGTATATAAACATTATATCCCATAAGGCTGTTAGATGATTTGTAAACCTGTTTTACCGCGGGTAAAATAGGTTGCTTACACAATTAGTCAAAATTAGACATAAACATAATTAATATTTCAATACCAGAATTAAACATAAATCTAAGGTAATGACGCACGCGCACACATACATTTAAATTTGGATTTTGAGTTTGATATTTTAAAATCAGTTTGTGTAATCATTTGAGTCCATACCCAATTCGGATACAAGAAACATGATTCAGTTATTTGCAATGAGTCGATTTGAGGTTTAGTTTTTCATGTTGCTATTAGAATAGTGCCATAGTTGAGACCCCTGTTTGCTTAATATAAATGTCAGAATTATTTTTATAGGTCTTTAGAAGATGTGTTTTCAAAACGAAAGTACAAGATCTTAATACAAGGCTTGCTGAAGATACGACGGACCAGTAGGTAAGTTTATAAAGAAGAAAATAACAAATTCTTTTTTCTTTTAATGTCTCTATGTTAGTTTTTAATAAGATGAGACTAAGAAATAGACAGTCCTATTAGATGGAAAACGAAGGATTAACAATTGAAAGATCATCTGATTTTAATTATTATTGCAACCTTTTTCAAGTGGGTGAGACACTCGGTTTTTGGCTGTGATTGTGTTCGACAAGAATCGTGAATGTGTTCGACAAGAAATTTTGGTGTGTATACTTACGAATAGTACCTCGTTCCACATACTATGTCAAACATTTATTGATGTATGTAACAAACAAAATTCATAGTCTTATACATCTTCCTTTTGTATAATTTTGCAAATTCATACTTAGTTTAGCTATCCTTGAACCAATGTAGTTCATGATTTCTATATTGATTTGTAATACACGGATCATATTTAGTGATGCAGGCTGAGAGCATGAAGAGCCAGCACAACATGGGATGGGTGGTAACTGAATCAGGAACAAGAGATTCGCAAACTGAAGCGACAACTCAATGATGTACTTGAAGAAAGAGATAGGTGACTTAGATATTTGAATCTTCCAACTAAGTTTTTATAGTTAACACATCTGAAAATTTGAAAAGTAAAGAAAATATTAATATATGTAACAGGTTCATTTGAGAAGTGCATCGGATACAAGCAGATATATTTGACAGTAAAATGAAGGTCGTGCAGCTACAAGGGCTTGAACATATGCTGAAGGTAAGGTTATCCTTCTATTTGTATAATAATCATAATAATATCTATGTGCACCAGCTGTATATCTCATTCTTTATGTCCTCATGCAGGCTTACAAAACCAATTTACAGAGAGGAGCTGAAGAACAAGATGACATGGTCAAGAAGCTATTAAAAACCTCTAGCATCGAGTTTGGTAAGAGATTGGCCACATCAGATAAGTTCCTTCTACGTGTAAATAATGAACTTACTACATATTGAATAGCCATTGGTTACAACAATTTTCTTGATAGCCCTCAATTTATTACACAAGAGTGTGATAAATATTCTCTTTTGAGCACTTGGTCCAAGTTCTATAGAAGCCATTTCACCCATCTAGAGATACAAAATAACCTGTAGCGACCCATTTTGATGTAAATAGGTTGAACATGCTAACTATTAGTAATTTTACTATCAATCTTCTTGATTGGCTCTTGATTTGTAAACCAGAAAAAAAGAACAAAAGTAGTAATTTGATTCACAAAAAATGGTGACGGGAACAGTATAAGATGTATTTCCGTTGATTTTAGAGATGTGGATGATATTTACCACCATATATGAAAATTATAAAACTGTATCCATTATGTTTGACTACCAAATATATTTGTTACTGGCCTGAATAACCACGAAAAATATGGAATAATAAAAGGTGGGTTTGAATTTTTGTTAAATAATTGGAATAAAATGATGTATTAGTTGTCGTGTTTATGTAATGTAGGTGACTTTAGCATACAAAAATCTTTTCCATCAAACTAAATCTAATAAAATTCGTCATCCAATATTCATTGAATAGTAGGAACTGGGACAATATGCTCGAAAATAAGTTAGAGTATATCTATTTGGTTGTGAATTAACAACATCTTTAGCTCTAAGTTGATTGGCATATTCATTTGTTAGAGATGGCCTGATGAGTTTTGATTAATTTTTCTTGGTTTGTAGAAAGGGCTCAATACTGTTAAGACACATTTTTGAAGTTAATAGGACATGGTCTAAGAAACCAAAAAGGTTCATGCTAAGGTAAGTAAAATGTAATTGGAAGTTAATAGGACAAAAGACTCTGGTAATATAGCCTTTAAGACAGATTTTTGAAACAGGTTTGAAGATACAGGAATCCGATGAACACCCTTTTTTCCCAAATGACTTGCTTGAACCTATGTTGCCGCCTTTGCAGATCCACAGGTAGCATCTTAGATTCGTTTGTGTTTAAGTTAAACAAACAATCTAATATCACCCGCCACTATACATATACAGGTCTTGCATTCTATCAATATCAACCGCAAAATATGGGATATGTACTTTAAGGATCTTCTTCCTAGGCTGGTCAAAAAAGGAAACTTTAGTAATTGCGGATCAATAGCAACCTGTGAGACTGTGACACCATTTGCTTGCAGGTAATTGATGTTAAGCGTTTCAAATTTTGATACTTTTATCCTTTGTACGCACAAATTCTGGATATGTATGTACCCAAATACTAACCCCCCCCCCCCACATCTACAATTATCGCTGCCACAAAAACCACGGTATTAAACCATTTGATTTTACACTTATGTAGTTGGAGTATTTGGTGATGTTCATAATCGGAAATAGCTGAGAGTAGGAATTGGAAAGATGCTTGCTGGAATCAGTTTATCACATAAGTTTTAGTTTGGTGTATTTGGCATTGATTAGTGTGTTGGCCTTTTTTCTCATTTGATATCTAATAATATATGGAGCTTCAACAAATCGGAACCAGAAGATTACACTGGTTGCAGCTATGAACCATGTAAAAAAATGAATGTTACTGATTATGATGATCATCTATTTCTCTTCACCTTTACTTAATTAATAAGTTGATGGCACATATCATGAATTTATGATCTACTAATAACCAGAGCAAATGTTCGCTTTAATGGTTAGTTCTTAATTATGCCACTTTCTCTTTATCTTACTAGGTTAAAGCACTCAATGAGAAGAACAAGCGTGACTATCAGGTGCATTAAGAGCAAGACGAGAAGCATGTAGGTATTTATATAGCGTAGCAAAACATATCTTTTATAAGTATATTTGCTAAATTTCCTACTTTATGTGACAAATTTCAAGATACTTTTATTGAACTATCATGTTGTATGCCCGCATTTTATGAGTTAAATAAAATGAATCAGCTCCAAACTCGGCTCCATTCGATCAATTTTCTTCTAATTAGAAGACATCGTTACTTGAATACAATTCATCTGCTACGACTGATCCAGAAAACGTTAGCGGCTAATGAAACATCTCACATAGATAGAAAAAGTTATACTCGTGGAACGGGGTATGAAACTATGTAAGAACTCACTTAGAAGTGAATGGAATTGGAATTGAGACTTGCACTTAAACCAGTCAAAGCCAATGTCTTTATTTGTCATGTAACGATTTCTTTTTACTGTATAATCCATGATGAACAATAATTTATTTGATCATATTTGATACCGGATTTTAAGTATTTAAGCAGTTTGCGTGTTTGGCTAGGCCGCTAAGCCATAAAGATCTCTACAATATTAAAAGAGAGAAGATGTTACAATATTAATGGAAAGTGAGGCTGTAAATTTGACCCATTTCATTTGGAGCTCCCTGAAAGTAAAACATAGTTGTCATTTCAAAAAACGTATAACACTGGCTGTACTTTTCCCATTCCGTAACGTCATATGATTTGGGACGACGCAGTAGCCCATTTAATTGTACAAAAAATGTATTCAAGTGAAATGAAATGTGGGTTAGTTGCACAAGCATTCAAATTGGCGAGTTTGGGTTGGTATGAACCAATACCGACGTGACATGTAATTGGTAATGTGCTTAAAAGATTACTTAAATTCTGTTGAGATGGTTGTTCTGTGATAGTTACTTTTTTATCTCTGCGTATATAAACATCATATCACACATATAGTTTCGTGAGCACTTGGATTATTATTTTACATATTGGTTTTCTATATTAATATTTCAATACAAAAATTCAATGAAACAAAATTACATTTAAATCATATTATAAAACAAATTAGCTACACAAATTAGTAATATTTAATAAACTATCACATGAAACTCGCCCGCCCATCGGGCGGGTCATGAAGCTAGTATATATATATATATATACACACACACATCTATATATATAAAACATATGCATGATAATTGTTATCTTAATTTTGTTTTTGTTGTTATATTGTTTAGGTGAAAATGCCAAAAGCCACAGTCGGTGATGTTTCAAAAACTAAAGAATACATTTGAAATGTCTCTTTCTACTCCCGGCATGTATCCCGCTGTGGCATGTTACTATCATCATATAGAAAATATAAACATTCATGAGGGAAGAATTGTCGATCCTTCGTACTACCAATCCGACAACATCGAACGAATGTTTACTAATGTTCGTCTCGATTGTCTCTTTACAATCAACGAACCCATTGTTCCTCGCTTCGTTCTAGATTTCTATAGCCAAGTAACGTTGCAAACCGATACTTTTGGCTTTCTCCTCATCTCCTTTATGATCCAAAACGAATTCATCACTCTCACCCTTGCTCAATTCACTCAAATTCTTGGTATCCCATACAACGGCCAAGCCGTGTACTCAAACGAGTGGGATCTTTCTTCTCTTGAATGAAATCGCCCACAGGAAGGTCCTTACTTTTCTGAAATCCCCACTCCTGACGACATTCGTCGACTTCTCGAGCTAGAACGTAGTACGACTAGCCTAGTGATAAAGTCAAAAAATGTCGACATTCATGCCAATAAAATCCTTCTTAAAGAGATATTGCCCGACATGAGATGTTGGGAAGAACTCATTCGAGAGAATGCGTTTGGTACCGGTGGTCACCGTGATCATCTCATGGCGAGCATCGCTCACATGTTGTACTGTGTAGTTGCTGAAGAAAACTACAACTTGGCTTATCTCTTTGTCAACCGCATCATGACCACCAAAACCACTCCAAATGCTAACCTTCCATATGGGATGTTCCTCACTAGACTTTATCGTCATGTGATGGAACATTATCCACATCTTGAGAGTGATATCTATGTGTTCGTTTATCCTACCTTACATCCACTCACTGTTTCTCGTGCTCGACGCTCTCGAAGTGACAAGGGCAAGTCTCGTCGCTCTACGTCCTTCGCTCCTCGTGGCTCAACTTCTCATCGGGGAGATGATGATGAGGTGGAAGGCACATCACGTGTTAGCACCCCATCTCCCACGACCTTTGTTGATGACCTTCCCGACCTTGATCTTCAAGATTATCATGTTCCGCAACCTCACGAAAGAACCGATGAACTCCTCTACGCACGAAAAACATCTTTGATGAACCGGACACAACAAATGCATAAAGAAGTTAGAGGTGGTTTCAAGTCCATGGGAAAGATGCTAAGGAAGCTTGTTGGGAAAAAGAAGTAGGGCTATGGATGTGATCTTATTAGACATTATGGGTTGTTTATTAGACAATTTGATTTGATGCTATTTGTCCGATGTATTCGGAAATACTTGACTGCTTTCATGTGTATTGCTTGCTACATATTTTATGCCTTGTTCTTACCTATTAATATGCTTGAACCTTGCTATCTATTTCATGTTGTTGGCATGCTTTTAGTTACTTAACTTGCAACATATTAGTTTACATGCATGCATAATTATTTCTATTATATGTTTATGCTAGTATTTCATCATTCTTAGTGCATATGTTTCAAATAGAGCTTGCTGCAAATACACACTTGAAAACCAACCCTTTTCTGAAATTTTTTGAATTCTGGTCGCCTGGGAAAACACCAGATGGGCGGCCCCCATAATTTTCCTAGGCGGTCCCCTTAATTATTAAGGGGGCCGGCCTACAATTAAGGGGACCGGCCATCCGGAACAGAGTTTGTACTGTTTTCTTTTGCATCTTGTGACCTCTTTTCTCTAATATCAGCTACCATTTCTCCTTATAACCCAACTGATTTTAGAATCTCATGAATCCATTTCAAAAACATACCTAAACCAACCATGTTTTCATATTATAAATTCCCTCAAATTAAAAACTCTTCATCTCATCATTCTTCACAATCCATCAACCACCATCCTAACCCACAATGTCATCACCAAGCACCTCTATCTCCAAGTCATCCAAGAAACAAAAGAATGTCATCATACCTCCAAAACAACTCTTCATTGATCTAACTCATGAAGACAACACCACTCCATCACCTCCACCTCAATGCTCGTCTCCTAGTGCACCAAATGCACCATCAAAAGCACCTTCCACTCATGGAACATCCTCCTCCTCAATCCCTTCAACATCATCCATCAATGACTACATAAACTCACACTTGTCACCACCACAAGTATCACCACCACCTCCTATACAAGAACCTCCATCCACCGAAATTACCATCTCACTATCACCAATAACACCACTAGATACTCACTTCTCATCCTCACCTATCACACCACCATTCTTTGTGAATCCCGTACTTTAGAGCTTACTTGAAGCTCATGGTGATACTTACCTTTGTGGCATTGATAACGCTCTAATTATACATATTTCTATATGCGTTATCTATGCTTTTATACTTTTATATTGGTGAATTATATGAACTTTCGATACTTAATAGACTATATTTGATATTGTAGGTTCATGAGATGTGTCGTGGAAGAAATGAAGTTAAAACGAAAAAATAAACTCAAGTTAAGATCTCCCGACACATGTCCACTGTTTTGGCCATAAGTTAAGCATATGAACTCCGATTTAGTTGATTCAAGCGGCCACGGAAAGCTGAGAGAATTATCTACAACTTTCATGTTTGTGCCAAGAGCTGGAAATGAGCACAAGTATGCCAGTTTTGCCAATTAGTGAGGCGCACTTCCTTGTACGGAGCACAATAACTAAAGTGCGGAGCACTTTGACTCTGATCAACTATAATGCATTAAATTGAGTTCCAAACCGATCATATACCTTCCTACTTGGTCCCCAAGTGTTCCTAAGCCTATATAAACCCCAAAGAACGCAGAGAAGCGGTGCTAGAATAGTTAGCCATCAAAAACACAACTTAGAGGGTCAAGAGAACTAGGTGAGGGTCTTAGGATCCAATGATCCAAACACTCCTTGTATTCGTATTACTTACATAAACGATTTGGTACATTTCTTTACTAATAATAATGATAATGTTTCTGAGTTTTATATGTTTGTGATGTTGGTTATTGGTTGGGTATGATATGATATTTATACGATATTAGTAGCACTTGTGGATATGAATGCTTATGAATTCGACATTACTTTTGCTTGGATCTTGTTTATCCTTTGATTGATTATTGCAACTATCATAGGTCGAAAGGGTTAGTTGTTATGATTATATTTTAAAACATCTGTCTATAATGGTCCAATATCATGCTTGTAGAAATTGTGTGATAAATTGATAAACAAACCAAGTGGAATGATGTTTAAGACCTTTCCTTATGTAGAAATGACGGGTTAGGAGGAATTCATATGTATGCATATTCGATATAAACCATTCTTAATGCGCTCGTGATGATGTAGTCAATAGGTCGAAAGGATTCTATATCATTATTAGTAGATATGTTTGTTACGATTAATACACCAATAATTGTAACTTGCATGATTTTGTTTATATTAATTATTGCTTTATCTTTATCTATCCTGTTATGTGATCATGCTTTGCTTTGCTATACACACATTTAGGCTATTTGATATGTGACAATCATTTGGCTTTGTAACTTGATAAACATTCTGTGAATTACTACAAATCCCGTGGAACGACCTGGACTTACCTTAGGCTAGATTACATACGAAAGGGTACACTGCCCGTGTTGTGTTGTTAGTCATTCGTTTGGTAAAATCTAGTATTATAAATTTAAAGCTTTCAACACACATCAAAGTTTTTGGTGCCGCTGCCGGGGATTTGTTTTAGTTGTTTTCAGATTGTTTGCTAGTCTTGTGCATCTTACGTGTGTTCATCTGTTTGAAATTCCTTGAAATCTCTTAAAACTTTTCTTCTGTTACTGTAAGTACGCCGCACTTCCCTTGAAGTGCGCCGTGTTTCCTCTGTTCTCGTTTCCAATCTTGCAGATAAATCCTGAATAGTACGCCGGTTCTAATACCAATGCCGACGCACTTTTGTCCTGTGATCCAAAGGTACTCTTAGTTGATTAATTTCAGTGGTAACAAAAACCCCAAGATGCTAGACTCAGGTATGTAATCATATGGAATCATGTTTTACTTGATTATACGCCTCGTAAATTTATGAATATTTAGTGTGTCATTCAAAATGGAAAAACCAAAAAGATTTTTATTTCTAAATTATTTTTGCTTTCTTTATTTTGTTTATTTTAAATGTTGGCATGTTCTTGTTTATATAAATAATCATGCTTTTGTTAGTTTGATAGTTTTCTTTGCACTGCATCTGTTAAAACCTAAGAAAAATTTTGTTGTCAAAACTCATAGTACGCCGCACTTGCCCGAAGTGTGTCGTGTTTTCTCAGCATCCAAAAATCCAAGTTCACTAAAAAAAATAAATCAGATGCATTTGATTGATCTCAGAACCAACAGGTATTGTCACACAAGCTAACCACTTGTGAATGGCTAACCGTAACAAATAAACCCTGAAAGCTTAAGACCAGATGCAATGAAATCCTGGAGAGTACAGTGTTTCCCCGGGTCGTTAAAGTCCCAACGAGGTTGAAATTGTATTTGGAAAAACGTTTTT
>LBNU01028935.1:15089-32173 GCA_014162995.1 Artemisia annua
TAACCTTTCATGGTTTATGTTTATTAAATATTTTATGTATGAAAACTTGTTTATTATGTTTGTACTATGTGATCGATATATAGCACCTCATGTCCCTTCCGCTGCAATCCGAAAATGGGGGTGTTATACCTTATGAGGTCAATTTTGAACCAAAAGTTGATTACAAAGATGATGAATATGAGGCATATAATAATAGGGAGTACGAGATGCTTTTTGGGCTGTTTGTAGAGAATGATGTGTCGTGTTTGGGATGGCCGCCTGCTTCAAAAGCAGTGGTGGAGAATCTTATGACAGTGGTTATGACGAGAAGACGTTGAAAAGAATGATACGATTTGTGCTGTTTGTTAAGATGAAGTTGAAGTTGAAGTTGGAAAAATGGCGACACAGCTTCCTAGTAGTCATCGGTATCATGGTGATTGTATAGTTCAGATATGTTTTTTTGAAGTTGTATATGTGAAATATAGATATACAGTTTTGTTGAGTAGTATAAAATTCGTGATTATTTTGTATGATTTGCCCGATTGCTAAGCATTTTCGATATAATACCTTGTATTTGTTGGTGTTTACAAGTTTTATTTGCTGTATAGATGAAATGTTTTGTCGTGGGTCATTGATTAACCGGTTTTAATCATTGGAAGTGAACATTATTCAACACAAAAGCCAGCGGTATTGGTCCTTATTACAATTTGGATGCTCATATAGTATTACATGATCTTTGTGAGAAAAACAGGATGTTGGAGAATTCTGATTGCAGTTACAGCTCACTAACTTATATAATATATGGTGTTTCGATTTTCAGGGTCTCTGATCAGCCCACACTCGATAAATTGCATTGGTTTTTAGCTTACCAGAAAGCTCGATTCTTGCCTGGTTTGGTTTGATTTGGTTAGGATCAACTGTGGGTGTCAAATGGTTGACTGTACAAATAAAATATCAGTATTTTTGGTGATGCACATTAGTCCATTCTTTATTAGCTAACGCTTACATCTTAGTCAGATTTTTAAATGATGTTACAAGGCTGGTTTAAAAAAAACCAACAGTCCACCATCATTAGCCCAATATTCTGCTAGTTAAGGTTTTAATATTAGCAGCCACCGGCAATAATTTTACAAGCACTAACAATACACAGCAACGGCCACTTTTTTTCTTTTTTTTTTTTCTTTTTTTTTTTTTTTTTTTAAAAGAGGTTGCATGCTTCTCATGAGAATAGAGCAACCGTGGTACTCAACGTTTTTGGTATTTCTGGAAAAAAAGAGGTTGGTATTTCATTTGGACGATGTAATACTTCGCTTCTTTTAACTGGTAGTAGACTGCTATCTTCCCCATTCCTTACATGTCTTATGGTTTTGCCATGTATGCTAACTGGCCTAATATCTGTTTGTCTATCGACTTTGTCGAAACTTATAAGCTTATTTCAATAAGCATAATAGAACATACCCTGTATAGTCAAAGGATCTACAGTAATACATAGATGTCAAATATTAATTCAAAGTAAATATGTGATTTTAACTACTTCAGGAACATCCACAATCTTAGAAAGACTTTTTCTTTGCCATCTCATATTTCCATTATCTTCTACCTTTTATCATAAGATCCACTCCAATATTAAAAAGTCTTTATAAAGTTTGTTTTTTTTGGTAATCCAATTATAAAAATATCTAAATGGTGTGAGGAAGGGAAGGCTTCAAGTCATTACCTCATTGACTTAGAATCCTCAAGCTATTGCTAAAAAAAAAGTCCTCGGTCCAGAGAAAAAGTCTTACAAAAAAGAGTAGTCATTCCTCTACCTCCCATTAAGGATGATGAGGAAATAAACAAATTAAGTAAAAAAGTCGAGATAATTTTGAACCGGATATTGGTTGGAGTCCTTTTTGAGAAGAAACTCTTCAAAAATTGTCGTACACCATTTTATACAACAAGCGCACGGTATTCTTTAGTAAAAGGCGAAAGAATAGTTCGCTTTGTGCTTATTGCATGGTTGCGTGCCTTTTAACTTATTAAGCATGGTTATTATATACAACCATTCTCACTCTCAGCTATCACTTCTCATCCGATGTGGGATAAACACTTAATACCCACTTGCCTATCATTTTCCAGTTTCCACAAGGTTATGTACTAGTTTTGGTCTTGACAGCAAAAATGATTATCAAAATGCTTTTAATTACTATGATAATTTACATATTACTATTGAATAAATGTTCTTGTTACATATTACTATTGGTTATAATTTTAGAAATATCAAAACAGTTTATTTGGTCAAGTTTCTGAGTTTTCATTTGGTTTGAGTTATGTACCTTTTGTACCATCTAGTGTGGGCACTCAGGGTTCTATTTCTACATATTACTAGTATATATTAAGTTGAAATCTTTGAACAATCTAGAACTTAACCTTAATAAAGTCCAACCAAAAAGTCAAACCTTATTTCAATCACTACGACAAATCTACAAGTCTTGCACATTCTTTTTGGGGCAGTATTAGAACTGGAAAGTTGCATAGACAAGTGTGAGTGGCAAAATTGTGCCATTTGAAAACTAACACACACTGTTCAAAACTCTACAAATTTAAGTGCACCGATATCTAATAGGTGGTCGTATAAGTTCTAATTTGACGAACTGTTTTGAATATAATGTTCATTATATTAAATATTTATAATACTTCAAAACATGTTATTATTTACCATTGGGCTAGCGAAGTTCATCGGTGAATGTCTTTATCAACGATCTCAATTAGCAGCTGGTATACCTGTTGCTAATTAAATTTATGAATGGAATTTAGCCGCTTTGATCACCAAGGCTTCTATACACAATTTTTCTAGTCGCCGCATATTCAATATTCATTGATCTTTTAAATGATAGATATTCATGTTCAGTATCTAACTATGATCTTCTAATCTGGATGCTGAGCAATATAACTTATTTCTGAATTCAATCCACTTCTAGTTTTCTGTTAGATAATCTTCTATTTAAGTCAAATGCTTCAAATTTTCATTGGAATAACTTTCAGTAAAATACTAAAATTTTATTATTGGATATTTCTGCACAACGGGTTACAGACTAGGCTAATTCTCTTAATTACATATATAGTCAGATTTTATTAACATATATTGGTCTATCATACCTCAAAAATCAAAATATGCTTCAGATAATAAAACTTTGTAGCTAAAAAAATTGCGTAAATATCCATCACTAACGTCATGTACAGACTCGGATATGCAAATTAGATCTAAGATTGTGCACTCATCAAAATAAATTTTTCTTCCTATGAAATTTAAAGGTTACACATGCTTCTTCTACAGACCTTGACCTATGGGCTTGTGGCTGTCAATTCCCATGACCAACTGGCTCAGCAAAAAATTCCATTTTTTTTTCAAAACAGGATATAAGCATGTGATTAGAAGGCTGCTAGTAGGAAGCAACTGCATAACATATACAAGGTTCAATTACAAAGGCCAAGACAGTTTAGAAGTGCAGTCCCGCCTACAAATTTAAGATGTCGTCATGCCAGGTTCACTGGGAATAGAAGAAACCAACAAAAAGAATTACCTACTGTTGCTGCATGACACAAGAATTCAATTTATTATAACCGTCTCGTCTTAATAATTACAGCACTGGCTATGATATGGTTCCCTGCAAAAATGGTTTGGTATTTGAATCCAAAAAAGTGTGTTTGTATTACGTTACTATTTAATCATATCATAAAATCAGTAGAGGTATATATCTTCGGCGTGTAAAGAAGTTAGACGTACAGTCTAACAAAGTTAACTCTTAAGAATGAATAACGCGATAAGTAATTTCAGTAATTCTGACTCTCAACTGAACAGAAGTATAATGTATACATTAAATTATGAAGCGATATATTTCGATAATACAAACTAGACTGACATGGATACTTTAGTTTGTCTAAATGGACAATTGTTGTCTTAGTGGATCTAGCTAGTTGTAAGGATCAGATCATTATCCGGTTTTGTGCCATCAACATCCTTATACAGTCTGAATCTTTGTGTTATAAAAAATTTAACTGGTGTGCAACTCAACATATCTTATACTTTGACCCTTTCTTTTACAATGGCTATGTTTGGCATAATTGGCGGTAGTTAAGGAGCGATAACACAGCTAAGTCCAGTCTCCTCAACATGCACGCAGTTATAAGAACGTACTCCCATTTATTTGACAGTGGCATATTTAAAACATAAACCATAGACATTCAAATGGCCCTGCTACTTTGACAATAAATACATAGCCAATGAAAATTTGCACAGACGACAAATACGAGTCTACGAATATATAAAATTACTTACTAGAAATATGTTATGTAATGCTGCTATGTGAAAAAACAAGACACAAATATTTAGTCGGTAACTTGTTGCGCGTCTTAGTGCTGTTATGGCCAGTTTCTATTCGGCTGTCCTCTCTCTGGCCCCGTAGTCTGGTAGTTTAACTGTTGCTTTAACAGAAGCAGATTTAAAATTGAATAACATTCATCTTCAAGATGGAGATGATCACATAGAGAAGTAATTACTAATTAGTAGCAGACAGGAAAAATTCACCACTTCAGATTAAATGCACAAACAGCAACCAATCAAGACTAAAAAGTGCCTTAGAAACTTATTTATAGGACAGAAACTATCCTTATGTTTTAAGATCAGAGTAACAAAGCAGCTTCTTCAAATCAAATGTGATGGTCGAAAGGTGTTAATTCATACCTGACCATGTATAACCTAGACACTTTTAGAGTCGTGGTGTAGACTTGATGACTTTTACTCAGTTATTTGTCCTATATATGTAGAGGGAGTCGGTCTATTCATCACATCATCCCTCTTGGTTAATTTATTAACTGTGCATCGGTAAAATTACTTTAGGAGAAAATTGGCTGACTCTGGTGGAGGTGCTTCATGTTCAGTTTTGGGAACAGTTTCAAAGTTGACAAGCTGCATGAATGCGTCCTCCAATTCAGATTCGAAGCTTTAAAGTAGTATTTGTCAGTCAATCTAGCATTTCTTATCACAATCTATCTGCTTAATCTGTTATAAAATAATCGTCCTTCCAGGAAAGAATCTATAAAGCTTCAACACAATTTGTACTGATCTTAAATGTCTACAAATCGATTAAGTTAAAACTCATGCATATATTACACACAGACCAGCAGGGTACCCGCGCGTTGCGGCGGCGGGTACCCTGAAATAAAATTTTCCAGTGAATCATGTATTTTAGTTTATTATGTTCTTTTTGACAATAAATTTACGGATATCAAGAATTTCGTATAGCCCGTACCCGTTCGGGATCGAACCCGTTGGCCCGTGCTTGTTCGGGCTCGAGCCCGTTTGGCCCGCGCCTGTTCGGGCTCAAGCCCATTTGGCCCGTTGCCCGTTCGGGCTTTAATATTTGTATAATGTCCTTTATTATTTGTATTATTGAAATTTAATGCAAGAATTATGTTTAATTTGGTTGTACAATATGCTTGATAATTTGTATTTCGTATGAAAAAGGTTTTTTAATAACTGTATTAATTGGTTCTTTTCAAAATTAAATAAATTGTGAGAACTTCGAGAACCAATCTAAGACGTTAAAATTTTGATCAACGGTTATAATGTATGGTGGCAGTTAAGTAATTAAATTGAACATTGGGTAAAGTTTAATAAATGACTGAGGGGTATGAACGTAATTAGACAATTATTATTTTAAAAGCTCATTCATGTTTTAAGGGATATGATTTCACGAGATCAGTTACAATTCATGCTTCTTCTCTCTCACATGTGCCGCCTCCAAACCGTCACCTACCAACCTCTCGTTCTCAGATTGCCTTCCTCCGCCACTATGTTAATTTATTGTCATGGGTTTATCCATCACCACTTTTAGTTTATTTATGTCGATCAGTCATTCGTGTGTCACAACGAAGGTCCAAGCGATTTACATAACAAAGATGCCTTTTTTCTGTTTTTCTCATTGATGATCACATATGTGTGATGATAAAGTATGTAATTTATTATTATTTTTAGTATTTGTATTTTTTTTATTTATACAAATATTTCTTTATGAAAACGGTCAACAATTCTTCCATAAAAAATAACCTTGTGTGAAGACCCACTGGCTTCGATTATTGTATTCAGAGATGATCTGTAACATTTGGCCATTTAATTATATTGTACATTGTGCTTAAATGGTTGTAATTTTGGATGTAGATTGTACACTGTGTTTAAATGATTGTAATATTAGTTGTAGGGGTGTTTTTAATGCTATTAATGTATAATTCTAAGGATTTTGTCTGAATTTTGGTTCATGCTTGTTTTTGTTGTACACAATGCTTTGCTTGTTGTAATTATAAAAATTCCTTGCTTTAAAGTGTTGTAAACCTTGCATCCTTTTTTGTACATCTTAATTTTTTGGAGAGAGAGTCATTCCTCTATTATAAATAGTATAGAAGATATGTCTTGAAGTAAGAAACAGATTATAATGCTCGCCAGAAACTATTAGCCACACACGAAAACTTGATAAACAGATTATCTAGATATCTTCCGAGTGCAGTATGTAAATCAATCAAACGCGGATTCTTTGTTTATTATGTATTGAACGAAATGGACACGAGTTACGATTGTGTGAACAGTACTCTATTAATCACGCCACTTCACAATTCCGCTATTCTTTAACCTCCTTGATCAAATTAAAAATAAGCTTTAAGCTGATATTGTGCCCAGCATATGATCGATTCAGTGCCAAACATATAATATGACTGAAACAGCCACTATGCAAAATTAACTCGACAGACTTTCATGCTTCTCCTCATATGTTTTACTCTTTTCTCTTATCATATTCTGTGTATCTTTAATTCCTTATTACCACACAAACACAGTCACATATTTATATACGTATCTCTTTTATATACGTTTTATCTCTTATCATACACTTACCTTCGGGTAGAGGTACAATTGTCTACATCATACCTCCCCAGCAGGCGATTAGGTGTATTTCTTGTTGGATCGTGATACGAATCTATCCCATACTAGGCTCGTATCAGTTCATAAGTCCAAGTGTAGAACTCACTCAAAAAGCTAGCTTGTAAGAGGAGGGGACACATAGACTTATAAACCACCACCCAATCCCATACTTGGGCGATGTGGGATCGTAACAATACCCCACCCTTTGAAGAACCAACGTCCTCATTGGTCACGGTTAGCACCCCTCTTTGGGTCCAAGCCACCACTCCATAGGCCACCACTCCGAGCTCGTTGGTCATGGCTATGTTGGTCACGGTTGGCACCCTTCTTTTTTTGGGTCCAAGCCACCACTCCATAGGCCACAACTCCGAGTGTTGGAACCCCGAAATGCAGGGCTAGCTCTGATACCAATTGATACGAACCTATCCCATACTAGGCTCGTATCGGTTCATAAGTCCAAGTGTAGAACTCACTCAAAAAGCTAGCTTGTAAGAGGAGGGGACACCTAGACTTATAAACCACCACCCATTCCCATACTTGGGCGATGTGGGATCGTAACAGGTCGACACTCGTGTTTCAATACATTACAAAAAGGAAAGAAGATTTATGAACAACTTACTTTGCTCATATGGTTTCTTGATGAGAATTATGTACTTTTTTCTCATCCCTTTTTTTTCTCCAAAAATGAACTGTTGGAAAAAAGACCAGCAAACCTTGTAAGCTAGTGCGGAATATTGACTCAAAGTAACAACACATGTGACCCGAACGTTATATTGTATTAATTAATTATATTCCATTGCTAATTTGTTAAATATAGGTGACTTAATAAAAATGTGAAATTTTGCAACACCAGGATACATTTTTTGATACACAAACATTGTTCATCTGATAGCTGCGCCTTGGATTAAAAACACTTCGATCTCTGGATTAGCAATTATAAAAAATTTGTTCGTGAATTATCGATATAATTTAAATACTTGTAAAAGGATTAAATTCCCATATGAAAACCATTTTCTCAGGTTATATATTGGCCACATTGAATTCAGAAATCATTCTTGTAATACCACAAACATCTTGTCATTTAAATTAACCATACGACTAAATAGGCGCCGCTACATATCATAAATAAAACAAAGACGGAATAAGTACCCATGACTAACTTAAGACATAAACTAAAAAAACGATGTAAATCTAGTTCAGTTTCCTAACAACCGCGCTTTGCCTTTTCCAAGGCCTCTGCCTTGGCCATTGCCTCGCGTATTGCCTTTTCTGTCTCTGCCTTCAATTTGTCGCAGGGACAAGCATAGTTGGTGACGCAAATCTCCCTATGGAAAGAAAAAGAACGAGTTAGTAAAATTAACTTCTGTTTCCAAACAAAAAACTTATAGTTTTAGCTTTCAATTCATTTTTACCCCTTGGTGGTGGGTTTGGAAGAACGAGCCTTATCCTCTACCACTGAACATGCCTCTGCATTCTTCTTTTTGGAATCCATGTCCTGTCAAACAAACACGATGAACTTATAAAAGATTAGTGTCTAGTGACGAATAAATAGTCATATCTTTTTATCACCAAATGAAACACTAAAAACACCCTTAGCTTTCCTTTTTTTGTTTAAATCCCTTAAAAATGATTATTCAAAAACAAAAGCGGATTTGCTTATGAAAACATATGAATTACAGAAAATCTAGATACAAGAACAAATGAAATAGATTAGTGTTTGTTGATATAAGAAGAGAAACTTTAGTTAAGGATATAGACATACTTGAAAAAATAGGTTTATTTCGCTAGCTATAGAAATGATAAAAGGAATTGAAGGCTTGTGTCTAAATGTTGGGGTGTCTAGGGGTATTTATAGTGCCACTCACTACATGATACTAGAGTATTGTTGTGGTACGTTACATAACATATCTTTGTGTTTTTGGAATGTTTAAGCATTAAATATTTGAAATTATATCTTTTCCCATGTAAAGATCGTGTTTACATGGTCTATGATTTTTTACTACTTCTACTTAATCAAGTAGTAACTAGACTCATTTAAAAAAATAATAATAATAATAATAAAGGAAAGAAAAAACATACGAATACTCGCGCAAAGCGTCGATTCTTTCTACTATTGAACTTAAGAAAGCTAATAGATTGTTTTGTTTTGATTCTTTGTCTTGTGTATTGTGTCAAAGCTAGTTTATTGATTGTATTACAAGTTGGTATAAATAAATTACGCAGATAGTCTGTTTGGTTTAATGAATTTGTTAGTGGTCAGGTATTGCAGTGCCGTAAAGAACATCTATTTTTTAATAAATGAATATAAGCCTCGCTTTTTACGGTTTGATGACGTTAAAAGAATCTAGCCGTAAATAATAACACGAAATATGTATGTAATGATTAGTTGCATTTTTTTTTACAAAATTAGGTCATTGAATGTTTCAGTTTAAACTTCTTTTAATTACTTTTTGAATATTCGAAATATTATTTTATAGAATAAAAGCATACAACATTTAAGCTATATAATTAAAATGTATAATAGTATATGAAAGAAAATGAGAATATTATATGGCAATAATATTTAGCAAGTAAAATATAAATAAAACTAACTTTTATAACATTAAAAGCATAGAACACCTCATTTGAATGCATTTAATTATTTAAACATATAACTAAATTTATATTAAAGAAAAAGAAAAAGTATATATAAATTAATGATTACTGAAAACAAATCAACAAACTAGTTTCAATTAATAAAAACATATCATTGTGATAAACAAATTGCCTACAGATTTTGAAAACTTAAAGCAAATACGGAGTATAGTATTTTTAATGTAATTTGATAATGGTTTTTTGAGCCTTTTTTTTATGTCTAAGTTTGACTTATTTTTTGTTTTTCAATTGTTAGTGTTTCATAATTTTATATTACTAAGTCTTTAGATTATTGAATCTCATAAACCTATTATGTCTTTTTTCAAATGAATATAATATACAGTAACAATATTATGTAAGTAATATTTATGTAAAAGAATTCTATTATGTCATTAAAAGCATGGAAACACTTAGCATGTTACAAACAAAAAATATGACATCATATAAAAAGTAGAATAAATATAGTAATAATATTATGTAAGTAATGTGTAAATAAAAATTTATTTATGCTTTAAGTTATTAATCGTGTTAACAATTTATGATTTTGTACTTTTAGTGGGAATAAGAAATGTAATACTATAAGACAAACTAGAAGTGATATATTGTAACAATATTATGTAAGTAATATATAAATAAAAGCTTTCAAACAAAATGCATAAAAACATTTAACTTATCATGAAAGAAAACTATAATACCGGAATATATGTAGTAATAATATTATGTGAGCATTACATAAATAAAAGAATATTTCATAGCATTTAGAACATAAAAGAACGAATATAATACCATATGACAAAATGAATATAATATACATTAATAATATTATGTAAGTATTATTTATATAAAAGAATTCTATTATGACATTAAAGCATGGAAACACTTAACATATTACAAACAAAAAATATGACATCATATAAAAGTAGAATAAATATAGTAATAATATTATGTAAGTAATGTGTAAATACAAATTTATTTTATGCTTCAAGTTATTAATCGTCTTAACTACTTATGAATTTGTACTTTTAGTGAGATTAAGAAATATGATACTATAGACAAACTATAAGCAATATATTGTAACAATATTATGTAAGTAATATATAAATAAAAGTTTATTTCATAAAATAAAAAGCATAAAAACATTTAACTTATATGAATGAAAAATATAATACCAGAATATATTTAGTAATAATATTATGTGAGTATTATATAAATAAAATAATATTTTATTGCATTTAGAGCATAAAAGAACCTAACTTAAATGCTATTTATTTATTTGGTAAAGGGTTTCTTAAATGCATTTAATGATTTATATATATAATAAAATGTATAAGGAAAAAAACTATATATAAAAGATTCATGACAACTTAATAAACTAACAATTGTAATGAAAATATATTATTATAAAAAAAGTTGCTTGGTAATTTATTGAATAGTCAAAGTAGATATATAGCATTTTCAATGAAATATGTTACTTTTGTTTTTTAGTCCCGTGTTTTGCTTATGTCCTCGTCAAGTTTGACTTGATTTTTGGTTTTGAATTATTAATGTGTAATGTCATTCTATATTACTAGCTCTTTAGATATTGAACCTCATAAACTTTGTACGATTCTATATTTCTATACCTTTAATATGAATAAACAATATATCAGGACATGAAGAAAATGGGAATAACATATAGTAATAATATTATGTAAGCAATAATTAAATAAAAATTTGTTTTCCAATATTAAATGGATAAAAAAATATTTTAATGCATTTATTTATATAGACACATAATACAGTGTATGAAACACAAAATTCCACATATTGTATTTGCGACTAATGAGTGTATTAACTCTGTATTTTGTTGCAAATTTTTATTTTATGGTTATCAAGATACAAAAGTCACAAAACACAAAACTATTTGAAAAAATAATTTTTTTTGAAGTTATAAAAATTACTTCATTGCATGTTTTGGTTTTAAATATACAAAACAAATTGATCAGTATGATTTTTTTTTTTTATGTCTAATGTATACATTTGTTCTTTTGTTTTAGATCGTTAGAGTTTCCTATTCGCTTATGCAATTTTTAATAACTCAGCTACAGATATTGATAAAAGCTATGATAAAACCCAATAAAATGAACATGTAAAGAAAGTGGTCATTAACTCATAAGTTTAAGATGTGAATGTTTGGTTTGATGTCAAGTTTCTTCTCTGTTTTTTAAAAATAAAATAAAAACATGAGCTAGTAGTTTACTAAGTTCGAAGTTTTTTAGATGGTTCATACAACTTTTTATAGTTATTTATTGGTTATACATGTATATAAAAAAAAAACTAGCATATAATTGCTCTTTTTTAGTTGTTTCATACATATATTGACAAACTAAAGACTTGGTAGTAAAAATTATTTGTAAAATAGAAGTACATTTTTAATTTATTTTACTAAAACATTTGGTTTGGATTTTGTTGCCATGTGCCCACTAAACACATGTTGTGATACATTAAAATAGAAATTTTAAGATCATTTATCTATTAAATATATTTAAGAAAGGTAATTTACATATTTATTTAATGTTCTATAAAACGATATTATCAATCAAGTATGTAGTAATTGATTAATAATATATTTATGAATAATGAAATAGGGTCGCATAACAAAATAATAATAAATTAATAAACTAATTTGAACTAATAACAGTTTATCATTATGAAAATAAAATTTGCCTAATAATTTATTAAATATTCAAAAATAGAATAGATTATTTTTAATAAAGTTGTAAACGTAACCCTTAACAAATAAATATAAAACATATGTGATGGATTGAAACCCTCAGTCTTTTGTATATAAGTGTAATACTTCTAATTAACTATTATCAACTAATTACTTACTTACATTACATTATAAAGGAAATTATTAACTCAATTATGATTAATAGTAATCGGCCATTCACAAGTGTATACACAATCAATTCATACCAATATATAAATTATGTTTCTTTAAAAATACTGCATAGCGTCTTTATTGCCGACTAAAAAATGACAAGCGTAGTTCCTCCGTTTATGTATGTAGGACGCTTGTTTATGTCGTTAGGTCATTCCACGTGCTACCTCTTCATTATTTATCAAGAGCAAATCCAAGGTGCTTGTCAGTTATGGAAACCATGCAATAAACCTATACGTCATGAACATCTTCATATTTATATCGTCGCGTTTCTCATTGTAACTGTAGGATTTATGGGCATAAGATCAACAACTTTCATAACTGGTACTCATAGAAATGTCGATGGATTACACTCGTGCATAATAAATAAAACAGGAAGTTGGAATGATAAAAGAGATAAGGAATCAAATGGAAATGATAGATGAGAGTATGAAATATTCTCCTATAAGGCTGTAATGGTAATTATTCAGGGCGTGTATATTTATCTGGAATACATATATTAAGTACATAAAAGACAAAACCATAAACCTTAGGGGTTGTATGGTTCGACCTATATTCTTAAAGATATGAGGGATCAAATTTAACATGATGACAAACTTATGTACTTAGTGATAATTAAAAGAGTTGTAATTGTGTTAGGAATGTCTTAAGATGCCCTCTTCCTCTCATTCTCGATCGACCGATCCCAAAGGGTTTTGAATCCTTAGTTGAACTAGATGATCCCTATTCAACTCTATAGTGTTTCAATGTTGCATAGGATCTAGCCCTAGTTCCACTTGTATAGTATTGTGGATATCTGACGCAACCAACACACGTGATTCTCCCCTAAACCCTTATAGAAGATCGACTGAAGCATCAAAAAGATCAATGAGGCAAGTTCGTGCAAACAGAAGATTACTTGAAGTTCAAGATTGGCAAGAACAAGTAAGTAATTCTTTCTATAAGTACAGTTTTTATGTGTTTAACTTTAGGTATATTTCTGATTAGGAGATCTTGATAATAGGATATTGGACCACATGGTTTTACTTGTTTATTTTTCATCGTGCATGCTTTGTAGACCATGTGGATGATCACAAATACTTTTCAATTACTTGTTTTGAAAAGATAAATGTATTAATCACAAAAAAACATAAAAACGAATAATCAATGACCATGAAGGTATTCCACCGACATCAAAGCAATCATAATACATCAAACTAAATCAAGAAACATACCAAGTAATACTAAAGGTCTAAAATAACAAGCTAATCCAAATACCTACACACCCTGTTCGGCAATTCCAACCACACTAAAAACTATGACAAATCATTTGTTAGAACGAAGTGGCCCATATTTTATTGCTCATTAGCCCACATTCAAATCATACATATATACCACTCAAACCTCAATACCTCATAGTTTAATAACATTCTTTATCTTATTAACCCCCTTATTTTCATGGTTTGTGTTGACTCTTCTTAATCCCCATACTGAACTTTGAGTTGTTTGTAATAACTATGGTACATCATCTACTATCTTTATAATTACACACTTTTTAAAATATGGTGACATATATATTTAAAAAAAAATAACCAAATCTATACTACATATAAAGAGAAAACACACTTGTTTAAAACTTAAAAACTTAAAAATTGAGTAATGTTGTTAGACCAAAATACTCATACTTCTAAATGGAAATGGAGTCTATTAAACATTTAAATACTTAATTACAACTTAAACCACTAATTTTTTTCACTCTCACTTAATAGATTAATTATACGTATTCATGAAAGTTATGACTTAAAAAATAATTTATTTGCAACAATTTCAAGAGTATGTGTGTAGTAGTAGCATTTTAAAATTGTATTGCAGCCACATTATCATGTTTGATTTCATTTTTTGGGGAATTAAACACTCACACTTTAATGTTTCAATATTCAAGTGCCATTATCATCTCTTAAAGGATAAAAGAAGATGACTATAATTGATAAATGTAACTTTCCTTTAAAGCTGGTAATAATTAAGGGTGTTCACAAATCGGGTAATACCCACAAGAACAAAAAGTCTACTTTTAAAGCATACAATCTTGATAATCATTTTATTATCATTAAGACTTTCATTGTTATAAGGTGACTTCTGTAAAAATGTGTTAGAACACAATCCATTCGCCATGTTACGACCCATAATAAAAAAATGATCAATTTCGACTGAACTATTTGACATGTTCACCTCAAGTCAATGGCAATGAATATACAACCATGGTGGTGAAGATATTGTTTGGTTTTCTTAATTATTGAATGTGTATGTATATATATCTATACATTTAAATAAACTATAGACATCATACAATGATGATAATTAATCTAATGACACTCACATGTAACATGTTTTTTGTTTTGTTGCACTTTGTGATTCGGGTTTTTACGGATGGTCTCTTTTTGTGATTTTGTGATGGTTTAGGTTCAGGTTCCTTTGAATTTGAGCTCTGATGATGGCCCTATATTTGTGAATGCAAAGCAATATAATGAAATAATCAGACGCAGATGATTGCATGTCATGACAAAAAAGGCTAAAAAGGCTTCAAGAAGTCGGAAGGTATGTTGATAACGTGACTTGGCATTTTTACTCTCAGGGTACTCTCACACTTATTTGAGTTTTTATATTTATGTTGTCGTTATACACAGTCATATATGCACCTATCACGACATTTCCATGCAAAACCCAAGTCCACAAGGGTGTCGGGGCGTTTCTTAAACACACAAAAAAAAATCAAACATTCTAAAATTGGAAATCTAAATTCAAAACTGAGTAACTTTCAAACAGGCTCTCAATGGTCTTAGGTATTGTAGTCGTCATTTTAATATTTGACAAGATTTTATGATGTGTAATTGTATATATATTCAGTAAATGATGAAACCATATTTCTTTCCTTTGTTGATGATTGTATTCATATTGTATCGGCTCTTTTTAGCTCTATAGGTTATACTTAGTATTAATGGATTTTTTCATATTTTATCATCTTTTCATGTTTTATTTTATAGAATTAGTTTGATTATTGTGAATTAAAGCTAACGGGTGCTTTATTATCCTCGAACAGATGCCAAACATCTTATTGGTTGGAGGTATTGTGATGCATAAGTACAAAGTGACATCAAGCTATGGCCTTATAAGGTTACTTCTGGTCTGGCTCAGAAACCAATGATTTATCTTAACTATCATAGGCAAGCAACCAAGGATTCTGGTGTGATTTCAGGCCAGTAATGTTCACCTCGATCGCTTATCCAGCTAACCATTCCCTTAATCGTGCCACCACTTCCTCAATAGGACCTGCTGCCAAGTCTCCTGCCTACCCACCAATGACTTCTAGTAATTACCAACTAATTATAATCAATATTATGAGGCGGTGCAGAAAGATTAAATATGTTATTTCACAATAAACTTATTCTGACCAGCTACCAAGTAAAGTATTATATAATCTATTAATAACACTTTTGACCTTGTAACTTAGGAAATGGATCAATACGGGTAACTTTTTGGATTGGACATGCAATGAAAATTTTTGAGTTATATGACCTGATATATGACACTACCTATATCTATTTATGAGTGGTTGGGTTATGTTTGCTTCAAAAGTTTTTTATTAGTACATTGGTTTATAGTGTGTATACTGATTTGGGCTTCATTTCTTCTACATTATGTACTCAATATTCTCATCTTAATATTGTATGGGGATCTTGGGAGTCTTTGGAATTATGTAACATCGTGTGGTGCATTTACCTGATCTATGGTTTTTCACTAAGGTTTGTCTTGTGGATATTGCTGGAAAATATGGTCTCTGTTTTAAATTGCGTTAGTGCAAATCTAAAAGAAGAGATAACCCGACTCCATTCTCGAGTAAGCAACATCGAAACCTTGGAGAGCAGCTAGAAAACATCCAAAATTCCATCGACAAGATGATGATGTCACTTGATGAGTGTGTAAATACTCATCATTTTCTATCACCTGAACTGCCAAAAACAGCCAAAAACACCAAATAATGCATCAAAATAATGGAAATATTCCAAAAGTGTGTTTTATGAGTTCTAGATGCAAAATGTTTGAAAACAAATGAAAAACAAACAAAGTTTGCACAATTGGCAGTTTCAGTCCCTCAACTTTCACAAATTGTCAAAACTAGTCCCTGGATATTTCAAAATATGCAAAATATCATAAAAGGTCCTTGGGGATTCATAAGTTGTAAAAAAAAAACCCTTTGAATATCAAAAAGCACAAATTTACAACTTTGGTCCCCCAAGTTTGAAAAATGTCAAAAATAGTCCTTGGTGAATTTAAAAAGTGAAAATAATCAAAAATAAACCTTGTACTATTCATCAATGACAAAATTGGTCCTTATGGTAAAAATTTGGAAAATTACATGTTTGGTCCCTGAAGTTTCACAAAATGGCAGAAATGGTCCCTGGGAATTTCAAGAGTGAAAAAGTCAACATTGGTCCTTGCACTATTCAACCTTGGCAAGAAAGGACCCTTTGAGAACTTTGGAAAATTTACAACTCAGGCCCCTCAAAATCCAGAATTTACATAAATAGTCCTTGTGGAATTTACAAACCAAACGGATCC
>LBNU01028935.1:32648-50767 GCA_014162995.1 Artemisia annua
AGTCCAAATGACAAACGGCTTTGATTTAAAAGCTATGCCAGGGCTCTAACTTTTTTCCTTGAGCCAAATCCAAATACCGAGTCAATTGACGGAAGAACGTACTCTCAACATGGGTGTTTCTAGGTATACTAGAAAAATTGCTGGAAAGTGCTGTGTTATTAGAAAATTAATAACTTTCGAAAAATCATAACTATATTTCTATAAGGCCGATTTCAATGCTTATATCCCCGAAAAGGTAAAAAGGTATACTAACATATTTTCAATAGTTTGGCAAGTTTTTAAAAGGTCTAAGACTCGTTTTTGGCCAAGTAAATTCGTACATCAGCAAACAAATTTCCGGAAAATGTATAAGTCTAGTAGCATTTTGTTTTTGGCATAACTTCTTCGTTATAAGTCCGTTTTTAGCGATTCAAAAGGCCATAGTTTCGTCTAAGAATGTATTTTCTATATCTTGGGTCCAAAATTTACCAAAACTCACTGAATTTTTCCAATTTTTAAAATAGGGACAGTAGGTTTACATATGGTTCCAAAAATGATTTTTACCTAGTTTGTACATGTCCAAATCCACTACTAACAACATCAACTCATCCCTTAATCTACCATACACCTTCTTAGGGTGTCATGGGTTCCCTAACATCACCATTTCAACCATTTCTCCAAGGGTTCATAAGAAATCCATTTTACACATAAAATGATAGAAACTTAAGTTTTGTGGTATAGACTTCAATATGCAAGTTCAAAAATGATAAATGTACATAAACCTAGCAAGGAAACTGTGGTAGAACTTGTAAAAATAGGTGATGTACTTACTTGAAAACTTATAACTTTTATGAAGAAAAACCTAACAATCCATAGGTTTATATTGTAAAACCTTGTAATGGATGATTACTAATACTTGTAAATAATCTTGTACTTAAAAAATTCTTGGTCTCTCTTGGTCTTGAATGTGGAACGAGCTAGGGAGCAAGGAAGAAGAGAGAAAACTATTTTCTTGATCTAATTATTTTACACATGCATGTATGAGAAAAATAGTTTGATGTAGTGGATATGTTGATGTGTTTTGGGGACTCCATGTGTCCCTAAGACACCCCTTGGCCGGCCACCTAAGGGAGGTGGTGAATTAGTGGACATTTTGTATAAAATTTGATTTACGGGGTACCGTTTAGTGCATAGTTGGGTAGTTTTAGCGTTAACGGGTACCGGGTTAATTAAAAACAAAATATAACGTGACTAACCGGGATATAATAAAGTTGTAAAAATTATAAAAAATATAATTTTTGTAAACATTGGGTGTTTTGATAGATATTGCTTTGTTGGTACAATTCTTGTTGTATAAATGTACAAGTATAAGTTTAATCTTTGGTAACCTCCAAAATATAAAATAAATATATTTTAATATACTTAATGGAATTGTGACTAATATATATAAAATATTAGATTTCTTAGTGGAATTTATTTGGTACATAGATTAAAAACTATAATCATATGTTTATATTTATTTAAAGAAAATAAATATACTTAACTTGAATTTATATAAATCCTACGAGTGGAATAGAATGCAAATGATGTTATGATGAAATGTAGACTAGCCTTAGTCTGTGAAATGCACTATGGTTGATATCTCATGAAAACTGTGACTTAACCTACCCGGTCTTGTCAAATGAATATCCGTAAACCCTGTTTACGTGAAATGATGAATTAAAATTCTGTGAATGGAAAATGTTAAGGCTTTGGAAAGTGACCTGAAATTGCGAATTGTGACATTTAATGATTGCATTGCAGTCCTTGACAAATGAGTTTGCTTCATCGCTAAAGCACATTAAGTATATATGGCCAGTGCCATCGGATAGTAGAAGTCTGAAGCAATAGCTGTCAAAAAAATGTAGTTATTTTGTTTTTAGTATTTGTAATGTCTATGAATATTTTTAAAGTGTTTAAATGTTTTGCTAACCTGCAATTAGGATTTGTTTCAGAAACCGAGACTTTGCAATGGGCATGACGAAAACGCTCGGAAATTTTTTCCTTACAGGTAAGGCATTTCTTAAAGTACCAGGGTCTGTTGGTGTCAAGTTTTTCGATAGTAGCCTCGACAGTGAAGCGTACATTCTGCATGAATAAAGTTGTAGGTAATTTAGAAATTATTCGTTGACTAATATTACGGTATATTTTTTCTATACCTGCTGGTTTTCTGGGTTTTCTTTCAAGAGATCATTAAGAGCCACCCTGTTTCTTTTTTTTTTTCTTCTTCTGGGTCCGTACAGCGTTCTCTTCGGACATTTTGTATGACTGGCGGTTCTAAGAAATCAGTATACCTGCATAATTATCTCATCTGAGTTTATAATTGTTTTTTTTTTGTTTGTGTATGTTGATATTGCAGTTTATTGATGGCTTACACGTTGCGGATTTCGTAAGTCTCTGGTATATCTGGATTAAAGTAGTACTCTGTTGCAGCTGTGCTAGAAAGTTGCAATCCTGTTTCAGTTGAAGCAAGGTTAGTATATTAATTTGTTAGATTCTATAATATGAATAAGGCATAGAATATACCGCCATAGAGCTTGACTGAACACGAAGCGACTGCTATAATGACTAGTTTTTCAGCAGTTTCATATTCTTCCATGTTGAAACTGTGTGCTCTGTTATTCCACAGAGTGAATCGGACACTTAGGCCACTGTTTGAGAGTATTAGCCGTAAGTTTGTATCAGTATAAAAACCAAAATGCTAAGAAAAGAAAAATATGTAGGACTTACTCTAGATCCTGGATCCCGATATCTCTCCAGTGTAGCACTTCATTTGTAGGTTTCGTCACTTGCTGTATTCCAATTACATATTGAACTATACCAACATAATCTGTATACATGAAGTATAGGTTATAAATGTTTCATGGAATATATATAATAGGAATACTTGCGGGATATACCTGTCAGAAGGCCTTTTTTATCGACTTTTGAGTATAGGTCTTTATAGTGTGTAAACCTGAAATAATGGGTTGGAAAGCCTGCATCTGGTATTGGCTGGATATCTGTTTGATTTCCAAAAACCAATGACAGTGTGTGAGGAACGCTCTGCATCCATAGTTTTGCAGGCTGAAAGCCAAAACCTGTTATTTTGTAAGCCTTGTTTGTCTCCAGAGCAGCATCAAATTTATGTTTTTCATGGATGTTGATGTGTGCTTCTATAGCTTCCCCCTGCAATTGAAATAGTCATTTAGAAACTGTGTTTATTGGAATAGTTTAAGAGAATATGTGCCCATGAATCTTTCTGATAGGATAGATCATTTTACCTGTTTATCAAGCAACATGCAACAAAACATAACTGGTTTTCCATGCTTGTTGGTGATTTTCCATTTTCTGTATGTTTTTACATAGAGGGTCTTGCCTATGTCAGCCTCTGTTAGGTCCGCAAGGCTCACATTTTCTGGCTGAACCATAATTTCCTTGCCTGTAGCTTTTGATGAGTCAACAATGCTCGAACCCTCGTCCATTTTCCTGTATGAAAGTAAATGCATTAGGCCAATATCTGGCTTCATTGTATTATACATTTATATGAAACAAAAGATGATATGAATGCATCCATGCGGTCAGAGTAACACCATATGTTAAATAAGCAAATATGTTGTTAATAATTCTAAAGATAGTGAAAAAAAAGACGCTACATATTTAATAGGTGACAAAGGCAAAGAATTCTTAGGTATGAACATAGCCTTAGAAAGTAGTGTGCATGCGGAGCTAAAGAGTAAACTAAAGCATGAATGACCTGTGCAGATATAGTTATGTTTAAAAAATCTCTGTAGACTATATTTTTAGTTGTATTGCCATTTTTTTTTCCTGTTCCTTCATGAGAATTCTAAGCCCTTCAGGACATGTCGCTCTAGACAATGCGACGTATAATTGCCCGTGCCCGAACACAGGTTCCGGTAGATAGATACCGATCTTATTGAGTGATTGGCCCTGACTTTTATTTATCGTCATTGCATAGCACACCTTAACAGGGAACTGCTTCCTTTTAAAGACAAACGGCAATTTTTCGTCCTTATTAGTTAGCACAATTCTTGGGATGTAGACTTTTTCGGACATTCTTGTGCCTGTTATAATCTTTGCTTCAATAATTCTGGTGTATATTTTTGTAACAATCATTCTTGTCCCGTTACACAATCCACCACCTAGGTTTACGTTCCTTAGCATTATTATTGGGGCTCCTATTTTGACCTTAAGATTATGCGGAGGCATTCCTGAAAATGAAAAAGTGTTGAGATACTCTGTAGGGTAGAGTAGTTCTGTTGCTCCCCCATCATTTGTTTTTGGCACTGCTTCGTCATAACTTAAGAAAGAAAAGGTCTAACCATGCAACATGTCTAGAACATTTGCGTTAATGACATCGGCAGTTTCATTCTTGGGACATACTATAGCCTTTTCTTGTAGTGCGGCTGCAGTTGGCCTTTGGAGTGTTTCCTTGTCATATATAAACCGGATCAGATCTTGAACACCCGTCTCATTGTCAGGAATGCAATACCTATCTGGTATGTGGATCCACGACGCATTTTCCGGATCAGTGTCATCTGGATCTCCAGTGGTGTCGTCACCAATCTGCAGTAGCCATTCGGAAAATGCACGAACAGCTTCTCGTTCTTCGCATGACATTCCTGGCCGCNCACCCGTCTCATTGTCAGGAATGCAATACCTATCTGGTATGTGGATCCACGACGCATTTTCCGGATCAGTGTCATCTGGATCTCCAGTGGTGTCGTCACCAATCTGCAGTAGCCATTCGGAAAATGCACGAACAGCTTCTCGTTCTTCGCATGACATTCCTGGCCGCTTAAGCCTCATATTTTCTTTAAGACGAATACCCTTGAAATGCGGCCACAGATAGGATAGTGTTATAGAAGATGCCACTATCTCTTGCTTCGTAGCGTTTTTTTTAACAGGGAGTGTTTGCCTGAAATCCCCGCCTAAGATAACTGTTTTTTTCCCAAAGATATCGTCTGGAGCATCTAATATGTCTCTGAATGTTCGATCAAGGGCTTCAAAACACTTTCGATCATTCATTGGAGCTTCATCCCATATGATAAGGTCTGCTTCTTTGATCAAATCTGCTAGTTGCGTGTTTTTTTTAATGCTACAAACCGATTCGTCTGTCAAGTCCAATGGTATTTTAAACTTTGTATGAGCTGTTCGGCCCGATGGGAGCAATAGAGAAGCAATACCAGAAGAGGCAACTGCTAGCACTATTTTCCCAGTCGACCTCAAGGTAGAAATGATAGCCTTCCAAACATAAGTTTTGCCTGTCCCTCCGTGGCCATAAAGAAAGATAAGCTTCTGTTGATGGGTGTTTATTGCATGAACAACTTCGTTGTAGATTAGTTGTTGTTCAGGGTTGAGTCTTCCCACCAATGATGCACTCTCAGATCTTAGGAGTTCTCTATCGTAGCACCGCTCTTCCATTATTGCCCTGTTTGTTAATACTTTAAGGAATTCTGGTGAAGGTAATTCCATGCCAAAATCTGCGACAGATCTGCCATACGAATTTAGAATAGCTTCCAATTCACACATGAGACCGCCGTGCAAATCGTCTGGATTTATGTGAATGTCTCGCATGTGTAGCATGCCCGAAAGTATCAGAGGAATATCTTCGGACATACTATCTGTGTGTGATTGAAGCAATGCTGCAGGCCTTGATACCTCGTAAAATATGAGCATCTGGCAAAAAAGAGTGCGTATCTCTGATGCAGTTGCTGACAAAGAAGCTTCTTCTAAAGCTATGTTCCATTCTTGATCGTTTCCTAAAAGGCCGAGTGCTTCGCAAGCACCTCTATATGTAGCGTGGAAATGGTTGTCAACTGTTCGGATATGATGGAATGATGTAGAACCTTTTTGATGGCAGAGTAGTATCCTTAGGTAGAATACATCACCCGAGCTTGGGTGGATGTATGCTAGCCTGCCAATAGAATGTGCGCCTGCTTTTCGCCTCCGTTGCCAATATTTTCCGTCTTGGTACCATACAAATTCTTTAGGGAAATTAAGATATGTCAAATGGCGGCCGTCTGTATTGTAGGTGTTGTACTTGAACCATTCAGTGAGTGTTGTTCTTTTGTTATATTCGGTGGCAACCACTGATTTGCTCTGAAGATAACGCGTTGCATATTTTCGAGGTGGACTGCAAGTATCTGAACAGGCGGGTCTCTGCTGTGCAGAGTAAACCCTAAAATCCTCCAACACGCTTCATGTGGGCCAATAAATCTCGCATCTTGGAAGTTCTTGATTTCATCAACATGTATTGCACTATGGCTTGCACTTGCTTCTGTGTCTCCAATTCTACGCGTAATTTGAGTGACAATTCGGTCAGTACCTTTGGAGATGTATTTAAAGAGGTATTTTATGAGCATTGTCCATTCGCAATATTCTACGTTAATGTGTGCATAGAAGCGCATACATAACGTACGGTTATGNATCTCGCATCTTGGAAGTTCTTGATTTCATCAACATGTATTGCACTATGGCTTGCACTTGCTTCTGTGTCTCCAATTCTACGCGTAATTTGAGTGACAATTCGGTCAGTACCTTTGGAGATGTATTTAAAGAGGTATTTTATGAGCATTGTCCATTCGCAATATTCTACGTTAATGTGTGCATAGAAGCGCATACATAACGTACGGTTATGAGGAACAACATAGCCATTGTCAAGGTCAACGTTTTGTTTAATGGTTGTTATGCCCCTGTCTCTTCTTCGATAATGCACAAAGCCTTTCTTGTCAATAAATGTTTCAGAACAGAATGCCTTAGGAAACATTTTGGTACATTCATCTCCGCGCTTCATACATGGTGCCGATTTATTGACCGCACCACATGGACCATGCATAATAAATTCTGAAATAATTCGATAGCCTTCGGGATCAATCGCCGGTTCTGGTAATTCTGCAGAGACATATGTGTCTATATCTGCATTTCTTTGGACACGTGAACTCTGTTTTACCCATAACAACAAATGACAATGTGGTAAACCTCTTTTTTGGAATTCGACCGTGTACAAAACTGCATTGGAAAAAAAGTTAATCAGGCATCGGAAGTAGGTAGTTAGTTAGAGAAGGTATATAGGTCTGTAACACAAATGGTACCTGCTTCTACACAACCAAAAGGGCGAGTATCTCGTAAGAATTTGACCAGATCACGTATCTTTCGTTCAAACACACGGTCAACAACATCGGGTCTGTCTGCGGTAGTTATGTGCGGGAACTGTTGCATGTATTCTTCGATTTCCGGCCATTTTACATTGCATGTGAATGTAATAAAGAAAGACGGGTTACCGTGTTCACGGCATATAGCCAAAGCATATAGATAATGGCTATACATATATCTTGGTCCCCCGGTAAAGGACGAAGGAAGTATTATCCTAGAACCCGCATCTGAACCTTGACGGTCACCCCGTGAAATGGCATCATACAAACCTGCCATGTAGTCGTTCCTTATGTCGTTTTGTTTTTGCCTGATGTAGTCTAGCCGGGATTGCTCAACACTGCAGTATGCTGTGACAACGTACTGATGGAATAACCATCCACTCCTTCTTAGCAAACTATACTGCCCAAAGCGGTCGTATAGCTGATATGTATAGTACATTTTCATTGACATCTTCTTAGGGTCATCGGACGTTCCATTTGTCGTGTCAGCTAATGTAAGGCCCAAATGATACCCGTCTTCACCGTAGATGAAAATCAAGGGGAAATGTAATGGCATGTATGAAGGATTGAGTTTGTTCACTTGCTGTGCAGTACCGCTACGTTGCTGAATGACAATGTCAAAGTCACTCTGCACATATGTTCCGCCTTCGAATACAATGGCCCTAATCGAATCGCCTGAAGGTAATTCGTACTGTCTTGCACCAACAACACCAAATAGCCAGACTTTAAAGGTAGGAATATCTGCCTCTGCCATTTTGTCTCTGGCTGTTCTAAATAGCTGGACCAGTTGGTTATGCTCATCTAGAAAGTGTATCAAACCCTGAACAATCTCTCTCTGGAGTCCCTCACCGTTTCTGTGCATGTTTTCTAGGCGATTATCGACTTCAGTATCTGTATCGTAGATATAAAGCTGTAAGAACTTTGGCCGTTTTCCTTGCTCCGGATGCATACCTCCTATCCAACGGTAAATCTGGCCTGATATTTTGAAGACATAAGGACCGCGACCTCTATTAACGGATTGGTCAATCTCAGCGCCTAGAGATGTCATAGCAAACATCTGATTATAGGCTCTAATATTTTCCATGAAATGCGGGTCATTGAAAAGCTGCTTTATGTATTCTGGATAGTCATTGTGCGTAGGCAACTGCACCTGGCCTTTGTTGCAACATCTGTGATGACTTGGGTGCAGGCGCGAGCTATCTGTAATCCTTTCATCGCACCAGAAAAGAGCATTGCAATGATTGCATACTCGGTCACAACTGCCCATAGAAATGTATGTTGATGGAGGACCTACATACAGGATTTGGGATAATTAAAATAGTGAAGAAAACAAATTAACCATTTGGCCTGTAAAGAACAGAGAGCATGCAAACCTTGATTGACAGCTGGTGCTGGGTTTGATGGCAGATGTACACGTCGACGTGCATTCGTTGTTGAGGAACCTGTAAAAACAGTGGGTTAGGATTTAGGCTATGAGTATATAAGACATAAATATTTTGAGTAAAAGAATAAAGAAACGGACCTCGTCATTGTCGCCTAGGTCTATTACCTCTGGTATGCTGAGGTCGCAAGTTTGGTGTCGAAGGAGGTAAATGAACTGTCCAAGAAGAGTGGCAATGGCATTAATAAAGCAGAAGAGTCACTAATGATAGCATAAGGCAAAATTCAGTGAAAAGAACCAAACCTTGTGCAGTACTGGCTAGTATACTGGGTGGTGTCAACGACGGCGAAGGCATTCCTACTGTTGTAAACAAAGAAAATAGAGAATTAGGCCAACAAAAGACAGAGTTAACAATCTAAAGTTTTTAACAATACAAATAAGGACACTTTATGTATGCATAATGATAGAAAAAATACCGTCTGGAGGCCCGTTTGGATGACTCAGCTCAAGTATGTGACTGTTTTCTATCTCGCATAATAGCTCATCACCTGCAAAAGAATACATGAAGACAATGGGGTCATCCCTTTTATTTTAACGCGAAGATAGACCGCCAGTTAAAAAGTAAGAAACGCGACATACATAGGAAATCTTGTCGCGCATCATCCAATATTTCACTATAAAGTTCAGAAACCTTTTGTTTCCCTTTATCCACTGTCATTGGAGTCATATTACAGTTTTGTTCACTGTAAAGTTCAGACAGCTTTTGCTTCCCTTTATCCATTGTCATTGGAGTCATAGGCACAGATGAACCACCGTGTATTGAATGCGCGCAAGATTTATCCTGGGCTTGTCCTTCTGTCACAGTATGAGTTGCAATCACATTTCCTTCTGTGACAGACTCACCTGCATTGACAATATTGTTAATTAAGTATCGACACTGAATATTCGTCAAATAATGGCAGACATTAAAGGAGCAAAAAAAAATAAGAATCAGTTCACGTACATGTCTTTTTTGCTGCCGAGGGAGCGAGCGAACCATTAAGAGCATGTTCATTGAAATCAATGGCGTTTGTTTCATGGCTAAAAGGGACGGTTTCAGCGGATGGTTTCTGGCTTTTCCCTTTAGCAACCTCTAGTGATCGATAATCCTGTGTTGCCTTCCGTTTCCGTATGGTGTTAAGTTCTATGGTATGAACCGGCTGCTTTAAACTTTTACTGGGTAAATTAACCTGAATATCGTTTTTGGGGTTTCCAGTTGGAACGTATTCAGAATTACACAAACTTTTACCAACGGAAGGTGACCATTCCTTGGGTCCATGCACATGGCTTATCGGTCTCTTTCCTAGTGCAGCTAAATCTTTAGGCTGAAGGATTGCGGAATCTGTTGGTGTATCTATACATTCTAAAGACCTAAGAGAAGCAACCCTACGCCTAGCCTTTTCTTTAATACGCATAGCAACGACAGTCAAAGACAGAATAAGTAATGCAAAAGAAACTGTGCACCGTGCAAATGAGTTAATTAAAGATGGCGTTTGATAGTAGACAAAAACAAAGAAATTTGGAATAACAGCATGGTAGATAAACAAAATGCATGGAAGATGGAAAAAGCAAACATAAGCATCTCATACAACCAGGTAGTATTTGCATGAGGACTATGCAATCAAAATATGTCTGCAAAGCAAGATTAAGTGCATAGTAAAAATGACAAAACAACAAAGCACGGGACTAAGGATTTTAATGTACCTTTGCATGAAATATGTAACTGTGTTTTGCCTGCACATTCAAAAGGCAAGCTATAAAAAACACAGTCAAATGGAAGATGTATAGTGAAACACAGAAACAAAGCATACTATACCTTATAGAAACCTTCTTTTTTTTTCTTTTTTTTTCTCTGTTTTTATGATATAATTTTTTTTTGGTTCACCAGATCTGGTTTTCTTCTCTGCTGCTACTGGTTGTATATGGGATGAAAGTGCACATTGTATAATAGAAAAGTGGAAGATAGAACTTTCTATACCATCCCTTGCACGTGCATCTTGTACTATGAATCAAATGTTGACCACTTGATGAAAAAAGTTGTTGTAAAAGTATAAGATAGGCAATAGATGATCAACACGTTTGCATGTTTTAAGGATTAACTTTTATACTTATCATCACATGATGGAAAAAACCCGGTCCTTTGTCACGCAATTTTCCTATATTTTTGGTAGGCCCATGACTCGACACTTTCGTAGGGCTAAAAACGTAGGGCTAAAAACTAGCACACTAATGGGCTCCAGATGATGGGCTGTTTTTTGGGGGGAAAGCGGACGTGCAAAACGACGTCGTGAACCTTGTGGTTTAATATATATTATAATGATACTTGTGCCTAATTAATATTACTAATATGACACATAGTGTAGGTCTATTTTTAGGCTTATAAATCTGTCGTATATATCATAACTCTAACTTTTAATCTTTTAATATGAGGAACATAAGATAATTTGATAAAAAAGTTAAATCCTTTTTGTAGCCTTGAAGTGTTATAGACTTATAGTAGTTGAAAGATATACAAATCTTAATAAGGAGTAAATTGCAAAAATCATCCTTAAAGTTTGGCTAATTTGCATGTTTCGTCTCACATATTTCGAAACTGCAAGGATCGTCCCTAAAGTTTGGCCCGTTTGCATGCATCGTCCCTAAATTTTTGCCCGTTTGCATGTTTCGTCCCTAACATTTCGAAATATTTGGGATGATATATGCCCCAAAAGGATGATATATGCTCCAAAGGTTAACCTTAGGGACGATCATTGCAGTTTCGAAATGTGTGGGATGAAACATGCAAACAGGCCAAACTTTAGGGATGATTTTTGCAATTTACTCTTTTAATTAGTAAAACACTTGTGAAAGTCATTTTATTAATTTGATGAGGTATTGAGGATTTAGAGGTTAACGAAAGAAACTAATGTAACATTGATGAAGTAAAAAGTTTTACGGAAATAAACTATTTTTGAAGAGCACTTGGTGTCGTGAGTAGGAAAAAATACTTATTGGGTTCCACCGGGTGCCACGTCACAATGACAAACCCCCTTCTACAACCCCTTATCATAACTAAGAGCACTCGGTGTCGTGCTCTAAAAACACGCTATTCGTCCCGTGAATACCAATAACGTGTCATCGGTGGTACCGAGCAAAGTGCCATTCGTGAGCCAAACGTTTTTGAGCCACTCCACTAGCTCACGCCGTTCGTCCCTTTTGTGTGTTTTTTTTCTTTTTTTTAGTGGGTTTGTTTCTTTTTTGTTTTTGTTTGTGTGTTGTGTGTTGTGTGTGTGTTTATGCTGTGTTTTTTTGTGTGTGTGTTTTTTTTCTTTTTGTTTTTGCAGGTTTTGGGAGGTAGGAGATGGAGGAGAAGCACCTTGGAGAAGAAGAAAGGAGAAACACAAAGGGAACAAAATGTAAAAGAAACTTATATTGAAATTGATCAGTAGAAGTGACCGGAGATTTGGTCGGAAGCCACTTGCAGAAAAGGAAGGTAGTTGTGTTGGGAAATATGAAAAAGAAGAAGACGTCTAGTATTTGGTGTTGATTGTTGACTTTTCAATTTTCAAGATCTTATACACCTCTTCTTTTTCAATGTCAGTGGAGTATTTAAACATCGATAAGATCTTTAACTGTTATAAATAATAGAATCAATAAACATCGTGTTTTATTTGTATTGTAATTTTAATTTGTGTTTAATAAAATGTGTTTGTTTTTATTAAATAAAATGAAATGAAAAAAAAGTGGGACCCAATAACGTGTTAGTGGTGTGTTATGAGGGAGGGGTGTTTGCATGAATGGTGTGTTATTGGGAGTAGATAATGTGGCGATGAGGTGACATACCAATAACATGTTAATTGTATGCATGATACCCAGCGCTCTAATCACAACTTATTCATTTGGGTTCCACCACTTTTTATTTAATTTTTTTTTCATTAAACATAACAACGGATTTTTTTACACCCTTTAAACCCAGTTGCATCATCTTCCCCAACTTGCAGTAGCAAACAACCTCCCTTCATCTTCCTCAAATCATCTGCATATCTCCACTTAAAAACCACTTCATCTTCCCCAAGAAAGAAAGCAAACAGATCTTCAACCACATCATCTTAAACCTACTTTATATCTCCAGTTAACCCGAAAAAAAAAAAAAAAAAAAAAAAAAAAAAAAAAAACATCCATTTTATTTGCAACGTATCTCTGCACAAAATTGGAATAAACTCAAAATATATATATGTTGGGTTTGAAAAACGGGACCCACAAACGGTTCTATGTCAGAAAATTAAGCTCGCCGTGCAGACGAGTAAGGGATTGATGGCGAGTGGTGACGAGTTGGGGGGTGTCATGGCGAGCCACGGCGAGGCTGCCATGTCACCTCGGCGAGCCACGGCGAGGACCACACCAGGTGCTCTAAGGTGTTATCACATGGGCCAATTTCATATATATATTCGAGGAAATGTGATAATTTCATATTTTTTTCAACACATGCTTTAAAAGTTGTGTAAATACGAAATTAAATATGAAATTAAGATGTTTCTTTTGAGTATATATGAAATTTTCCCTTATCACATTCTTGGATTCATCATGGTTATAGGCATGTAAAACCCTTTTGGTTAGAATGGATCCAATTACCCTCTTGTATAAACTTCTCGTAATTTTAGGTGGTGTTTGTTTCGGCTTATATAGTCGGCATATGACCTATTTGGTTTTGAGGTTATGTTTCATAAGCTCACTTTTTATGACTTGTTTTGAAACTTTTTGGCTTATGTAAGTTTATTATGACATAATAAACTATGAAACATTGAATGTCAGCTATTTTGTGTAAGAGTTTATAACTTGATGTGGTGTTGAGTTTAGTTGGCCCTAAAAACCTTAGTAACACCATTACACAATACGTAAAGTAAAGTAAATATGTGTTTGGATTCCTCATCAACCGTCTCCTTTCTCAGTCTTTTTCTCACTCCTTTCCATACCGGCTTCTCTTCCACTCTTCACGAGAGTACTCTCTCTTTAAACCTTTGGGTGTCTTTGTTATCCTTTCCTCGGTAACACTCGTTCTGATAAACTATATCCTAAATCCACTCCATGCATCTTCTTAGGTTATGCACCTAACCATCGTGGTTGTTTATGCTATGATACTATGACATCCAAGACATACAAGCCTCGGCATGTTACTTTTATGAGGATGTCTTTCCCTCATCCTCTTCTTCGTCTACGTCTTATACTTCATCACTGCTTTTATACTTATACCATCCACCATATACATCCCACCTATATCATCACCTCTTACTCATACTACACCATCAAATCCCATACTACCATCACTTCCTATACTGCAATCACCTACTACATCATTGACACCATCTCTAACAATCTACTACACTAGACTACTTGATCTACTACATTGCACTGGCATGAGCCAGTGCAAGCCCATAGTCTCTCCTGACAGACAGTTATCTGGTTATTCTAGAGTTCATATGGATATTTCATTTACTTATAGGAGTAATGTTGAAGCATTCACTACAAAAAACTGGTTGAATTCTCCACACTTTAAAGGCCAAATGGCCACATTTAAAAATGTGTAAAATTATTGATGCCACAGTTTCTCAAGTGTGGTAATAATGGGTGTGACAAATTTTGCTACAAATATAAGTGTGGAAATATTATCCAAATGTCTACGGTTAAAAGTGTGGAAACATTTCTTTGAATGTGCACACCTAAAAGTGTGGCAAAATTGCAAAAAATGTTTAAAAATAAAAGTGTGGAGACATTTGCTACACCTATAAGTGTAGCTTTATTGTAATTGTCCACACTTATATATGTGGATTGTTTTTTAAATATTTGTCACACCTATAAATGTAGCAAAATTATTATGCATATAAAAAAAAGTCCACGGTTGACCATACTGTGGCAAAATAAGTGTGGAGAATAGCACTATTTTTTGTAGTGATTGTAGTATATTGTACTGACTCGACCTGATATTGCTTATGCAGTTATCAAAGTTTCCCAGTTCCTTCAGAGTCCCGCATATCGACATTGGGTTGTTGTGAAGCGTATTCTTCGTTACTTAGGAGGAACATATTCACATGGATTGACTATTCGGCGCTCTGCTGATCTTTCTCTACATGCGTATAGTGATGTTGATTTGGCAGGCTTTCCTGATGATTGTCGTCCACCATGAGTTATTGCTTATATCTTGGATCCAACTTGATTAGTTGGAGTTCCAAAAAGCAACATATTGTTGCTCGATCGAGCACCGAGGCTGGGTACCGTGCACTTGCTTCCATTACACAAGAGGTTCGTTGGGTTATTTATATGCTTCATGAGCGCCAAATTCCTCTTAGTTGTACACCAGTGTTATGGTGTGACAACATTGGTGCTACATATCTTGCATCTAATATTGTTTTTTTCTTTTTCCGAGGATGAAGCATTATGAGGTCTACTACGAGTTTGTTATGTTTCTACTATTGACCAGCTTGATATTTTGTCCAAGGGGTTCTCTGCTACTATACATACTCGTTTTGGTCTTCTACGTTTCAAGCTTCACTTGGCTACCCACGTTTCGCTTGAGGGAGGATGTTAGACCTAGGATTCCTTGTGTCCTCAGCCTTATCCGCATGCCACCTAGATGACAGCTAGTAGTACTACCAGAAAACCCTTGATTCATCCTATTTATATATCAAACAATTTCTTGTAACATGTTAACAAAAAGTCGATCAATACAATGATTTATTTATTATCATATTGAATCTTTTACATTAGCTTGCCTGAAGGATCATGATTCAACTCGTACCCTAATCCCTTGTTATAAAATCGACTAAGCCGGCTCTTGTAAATTCAATATGGTAGCGTTTCTTTTTACAATTATGTTGTCACTTTGTGGGGATTAGAATGATATAGGAACACATATATAAACATATCAAATAAACATTTGAGGGTCATCACAACTTACGGATGATATATATGATTAAGGGTTTGTCTAACAAGTGTCTTGAGGACACCAGTTAAACCGCATTCATTAAGCACAAACTTTCATTTTATATTACAAATTATATTTAATATAGTACATTAATTAAACTCATAAATTCCTGTAATTAAATCTGATTATTAATTCGGTACTCTCAAAGTTTCATATATAATAACGTTAAACATTGCCCTTAGGGCACCCGTTAAACAAAGTTTACTAATATATAGAATTATGGGTTATGGAGTACGACAATTGGATTAGAATCTTAAATAACAAAACAAAAATACAACAGTAGGCCAAATACATGTAAAGAAGTCAAGGAAAAATAAAAAGGTATTCGTGGAAATGAGAAGGGGAAGTGTTGGATTTATCCCACATTGGCTGGTTAGTAGAAATAGATTGGCAAGATAGATATATATAAAGAACCAAGCTGCTAAATGAAAAAGCACGCAGCCATGCAATGAGCACAAAGCGAACTATTCTTTCGCCTTTTACTAAAGAATACCGTGTGCTCGTTGTATAAAGTGGCATACGCCAGTTTTTAGAGAGTTCCTTTTTTTTAGGGACTCCAACCAATCATTTAGTTACAACATTTTTTCACTCAGTTATGTAGAAACAAAAAAAAAGTTTTATATAATCTTCAGCTCAAATACGAAGTAAGAAGCATTAACTATTTCTAATGACTAAGATCGATAACCTTCTTTGCATATGATGGCTATTCAGTCACGCTAACATTCTGTTTCAAGAATGCCTTGCTAACTTTCATTGAGGTTCAAGTGGCATTAAAGCAGTGATTTCCTCATTGGTCTGTTAATGTTATGACTTCAATGGGTCAACTGTTTGAAGTTAGTCTTAAAGGTAAAGTTTTGTATGTGTCAATCTTATGCAGGTGGTAATGATATGTAGTGATTTTGCCATGTTCGTGTGTGGTTTGTCGCCTTTAGGAAGGGTGTTTTATGAGGTCTAATGTTTGAGGGGGTTCTCACTAGCAATTCATATGACAATCTCATTAGGTCTCTCAAATCTCAACCCCGATTGGGCTATGGTTTTGAGCATTAATGTTTGATTATCATATGGCAGTGGAACTTCTTCAGTTTAGCTTTAGTCACCCAAAGAGTCATCAAAGTCGTTAGTAGTTCGGCTAGTTCCAAGTGGTTTTTAAGCTAGTACACAATAGTTTAAATTACAATGATTACAATTTGATTGCTTCAGTGGTTGGCTTTTCAACCTTCCTCACTTGTAACTTCAATGGCTTCGCTTGATCCATTTAGTTGATACAAGTTCATTATTGCTTGCGAACCCAATAGAAGTTGATCGAGATGTTGAGTGAAAATGTTAAAAACTTTAAGTTACTTTTATATGATTGGTCTCATCCCATATCGAAGATAGAGTAGAAGTGATAGGTGGTGGGTTAGTATAAAATAAGAGCATGGGTGTGTTTAAAAAATATGATCCTTCAGGCACGTTTTGACGGGAAATGATGAGTGGTCAATGCTTGCATTTAAATATGCAAGATGGGGTGTTCTGCCTAAAGCCTGTTACGACAATTAGGCACCTCCTCTTTTAAACCATCTGATCCCTATTTAATTTTTTTTTTTTTTTTTTTTTTTTTTTTTTTTTTTTTGCTATTTAATTATTTTCTTAAAAGTTACTGTATTTAAGTCTTTCATTTTCCAATTTTATTACTAACCATAGTGTTTTGGCTAAACATATTATAATTAGAGGAGAGTACATACTATGGTTTTTATTGGAAGACATATTTTAATTGTTTTTGTATGTGTTTCTAGTTTTCGAAACAAGTTCCTTTTCCATTTCGGCCCCTATTATAAAACGGCTCAAGTACCGTTACTAGGAGATGACATGTTGATAGCTTCTAGCAGGCCTCGATAATTTAAGAGTTTTGCTGAAGAATGAGTTTGACATTAAAACATTTGGATGCAGTCAAAGATAATTTTGAGGAATGGAAATTAAAAAAGAAGGGGTGGAGATGTTTGATAGATATTTTTGATGTGCTACATTTTACCTTGTTTTTGTATTCGGTCCGTTGGAAGGCCACTCTACAGAGCATGCACTCGGAGGCTTGTTAGATCCTAGTAGATAATGTTATATGAAAATGAAATAATACATGTAAGAACAGCTACATAAATAGATTTCATCTTCAAGTTCCACTCGAGTTTTCTTTAAGTACATTAATTGTTAGAATACACACAGACGTGTACACATATGCACATGTTTAGTTCATTAGCTCTAAGTCATGCGGTTCAATGTAATTTCAGTTTATGTGTACAAATTTGGGTTGAGTTTACTTTGTTGCCTTCAAAGTCGTTGTGGTCCAAAGTCCAAACATGACTTTAACTGTGAGCCATTGAGGATAGACTTAAGTGAAAAAGAAAAATAGCCAGGACCAACACAATAAAACTTGTGCACTGACCCACATTGACTTCCAAGTCTTTCATGCCCACTAAGTTGCTGTTCTTTTTAGTTTGTATTGAACTAGCTAGCATGTAATTTAAAAAAAAAAAAAAAAAAAAAAAAAAAAAAAAAAAAAAAAAAAAAAAAAAAAAAAAAAAAAAAAAAAAAA
>LBNU01028935.1:51004-63980 GCA_014162995.1 Artemisia annua
AAAAAAAAAAAAAAAAAGCCACATTTTCCTTTTCACCTTAATTTTGAATGATGGGGAATACGCAGTGGGGTTTGGGGATCCATATGATCATTTTCATAAGTATTATTTCGTTGTCAATGTGGACAGTTAAGTGTTTGGGTGCTCGAAATCTCACAGCAACTTGCTCTAACCAAGAGAGGCTGGCTCTTCTAAAGTTTAAACACAGCGTCAAAGATGATTTCGGAATGCTTTCATCTTGGAATGACAGCGACTGTTGTAAGTGGAAACGAGTCCACTGCGACAGTGACACTGGAAGTGTTGTGAGCCTTCATCTAAGAGCTAAGGTCGATGAACTTTCTTATCTTGGGGTTAGTGATGAATTGGTTGGTGAAGGCTACCACTTATTCGGTAATGCCACAACCACAGTCGGTGAGGAATACCAGTTAGTTGGTTATAAGCTGAACTCTTGTCTTCAAGAGTTGAGGCATCTGAAATATCTGGACTTGAGTGGGAATGATTTTCACCTAAGCCACATCCCAGAGTTCATTGGATCCTTTAAAAAGCTAACTTACCTCAACCTCTCGGAAACAGGTTGCAGGGGTGATATTCCCCATAACTTTGGAAACCTTTCCAATTTGAAGGTTCTTGATCTTAGTTCATCCGCATACCCACAGCTGATGTCACTTGACATGGCATGGGTTTCTAATCTTTCGTCACTAGAATATCTTAACTTGAATGAAGTTGATCTCAGTATGGCAAAAAATATTGACACGCTCTTTTACAAAATTCCTTCGTTATTGATGTTAAGTTTGTCAGGGTGTCGTCTTTATAACACTAATATTGGTCGTCATCTTAATTCAAGCACAAAACTTGCCAACATCAAACACCTAGATCTTAGTGAGAATTATTTTGATGTTCCACTTCGTTTCTTAATACAAAACATGACGTCTTTAGCATTCCTTGATCTCTCAGGCTCTGACCTAAGCCAAGTATGGAACTGGGCAAACTTACTGAATATGAGCCCTTCTCTATTAGAGTTGCGTTTGTCGAGTTGCAGGCTCCAAAAGATCGATCTTTCTCCCACTCGTTTAAATTTCAGTACACATACTAACATCCAACACCTTGATCTTAGTGGGAATGACATTAGAGGCAGATTTCCAACTGTTTTAACATGAGCTCACTAAAGTCCCTTGATTTTTCAGGGAACGATCTGACATCATCAATTCCTGTCATGCCTAACCTTTTAAAGCTTGACCTTTCCAATAGTAGGTTAAGGCACATTGAGCATGTTGGGATCTGGAGACAGTGTCACCTCAAAGAATTAATTGTGTCATACAATCATTTTGAAGAAGAAATGGTTGGCCCATCAACCAACGTATCCAGATGCTCTCGACATGCTTTGGAGAGGTTGTATATAAATGGGAACCATTTAAACGGTTCGATTTCAGAATCCCTTGGAAGACTGGCTAATTTAAGAGAATTAGATCTATCCAGCAACAAATTCGAAGGTCCAATTCCCGAAGCATTGGGGAAATTAAGATCATTACAAAAACTGGATCTATCTTTCAACCACTTAATCGGTCCAATTCCAGATTCTCTGGGAAGATCAACAACTTTAGCTAAATTGCATCTAGAATCAAACCAATTAACAGGTCCAATCCCACAATCTCTAGGAAATATGTATTCATTACAAGAGTTTTCAGTGTCTTCGAATTTGTTAAACGGGACAATTCCAGTTTCAATCGGGCAACTCACCCAACTCGTTCTTTTAGATGTATCCAACAATTCTTTACAAGGCGTGGTTTCAGACAGCCACTTTGTTAATCTCTCATCATTGAAGTACTTGAATACAGCTTATAATATGTTGACTTTCAACATTTCACAGGAGTGGATGCCTCCATTCCAATTGAGATCTGCTCAGCTCGGATCTTGCAAAATTTCCGATGAATTCCCAAATTGGTTTAAAAGTCAACAGAGACTTGATGAGTTAGTGTTGTCCAACACTAACATTTCTGGACCTCTGCCCACATGGTTGCAGAAAATGCCTGTCATTCGTGTCTTAGATCTCTCTCACAATAAACTTGTCGGATCTTTGACAAACCTTCCTCTTGCAGACCGTTTTAAACAGTTTAGACATGACAATGGAGGCCTATTGCTAGTGCAAAATAACCGTTTCATAGGGTCGATTCCAAAGTCATTGTGCACAAGGACAGATTTGAAAGTTCTTGATCTTTCTGAGAATAGGTTGACTGGGAAAATTCCCAAGTGTCTAGGGAATCTAGTTTCATTGAGGATGATGCTACTTAGTTCAAATAGGCTATCTGGTGTTGTTCCAAGCTCCTTAGGCCGTATTTCTGTAGAGTTGGCATGGTTACAACTGAATGACAATAACTTGAGTGGAGAACTTCCTCAAGAATTTGTAAATTATATATCTTTGGATGTATTAGATTTGGGCGAGAACAAAATATCAGGAAACATACCCAAATGGATCGGGGGACGTCTTACAAGGTTGAAGGTTCTCAGGTTGCATAAAAATAACTTCACAGGAAAAATTCCTCAATCTTTATGCAATCTTCCAAATCTTCACATTTTAGATCTTGCACACAACGGCTTAACAGGATCCATCCCTTGTTGCTTCGGAGGGTTGGATGGCATGATGACTAAGCTCCCTTTGATAGATGATCCGGATTCTTATTCAGAGTATGACGGAAAAGTGATGCAGGTCATCAAAGGTGTTGCACTTGAATATTCTAAAATGTGGGTATTAGTCACAAACATGGACCTTTCAAGCAATAAACTTGTTGGAGAAATACCTCAAGAGCTAACAACACTCCGTGTGTTGCTGGGTCTTAATTTGTCTCATAATCATCTTACTGGCCGTATTCCAAAAGACATTGGCAACATGACGTCTTTATTTTCTCTCGATTTCTCAGCAAACAAGCTGACCGGGACGATCCCTCCAAGCATATCAGCTTTGAATTTTTTGAGCCTTCTAAATTTGTCACACAACAACCTCTCAGGGCAAATTCCAACAGGAAATCAGTTGCAGACCCTTACTGATCCATCAATATACGCAGGTAACAGAGATCTTTGCGGTGCTACGCTGCCAAATAAATGCTCCAATCATGAAGATACAACGACTAATACAAGCATGAACAAATACGAAGATACTGATGAGCCTAAGAAGGTGTGGTTTTACTTGGTCATAGTGTGTGGTTTTGCAACAGGTTTTTGGGGTTTTATTGGAGTGTTGTTGTTCAAGAAGCAATGGAGACACAGGCTTTTCATGTTTACTGAGGCAACCATGGAAAGAATATACGTTGCAGTCGCGGTGAGAGTTTCCAAGATGAAAAGAGGAAGGGAAGCTGCATAGATCCTTCGAAGTGCAAGTAATACAAAAATATCTATAATCAATATAATATTTTAGGTTCAAATACTTGTACTGTTCCTTTTAATACTCTGTTAGTGTGCTTTTCTAGTTGTATGGTATTTGAATATGTGTGGTTTGTATGAATAAAAATATTACGGAGCATTTGAATTTGTTTAGTGTTCAGAATCAATGCCATAACTTATAAAAAAGGAAAACAATGGACGAGTAGTGATGCGTCTACTAAGGGAAAAGTCATTAAGTGAAACAGAGAGTAGGATCATGTATGCCATAACTTAGAATAAAGAGTTCACCTAAGAATGAGCAAGTGGTAAAAACCAAATCCCGTTTTCTTTCGTAAAAACATTAACGATGGTTAGTCATGTGACTACTCAAGGCCTAATGATAAACGAGTTTACAAGTTCAAAGTACTACACCGCACCATTAAAAATTTAAGGTAGTAAAAAACCCGATTAACCAAATTTGAGGTATCAAAATATACTTTGGCCATAAGGAAAAAGAACAATAGAATGATGTTTCTTTCTTTTATCTCACACACCAAGAAAAACAAAGCAATCAGCTAACTAAATCTCAAATTTATGTTTGGTTTTATCCCATATCGAAGGTGGGAGTAAAGTGATAGGCTGTGAGTTGCTATAAAATAAGAGCATGGAGTGAAGTTAAAAAAATATGATCCTTCAGGCACGTTTTGACGGGATATGATGAGTGGTCAATGCTCGCATTTAAATATGCAAGATGGGGTGTTCTGCCTAAAGCCTGTTACGACAATTAGGCACCTCTAATCTTAAACCATCTGATCCCTAGTCTTTTTTTTAAAAAGAAAAAACTTTTTAAACTTTTTTTTTTTTAATGGTTTTAACTTTTATGCCTTTTGCTTTCTAAATCTTTTTACCAAAAGTGAAACGTTTTTAAACTATATTTTCTAAGATAATTTTCCTCTTGATCGATGTAAACAGACGAACAATACTCAATCTAACCCGAGTGTTGGTATCCGGGTGGTAAAATATAGACAGAAGGTAATTTATTAAAAATAGATAATTAATCTATCAACCCAACAAAAATGAGAACATGAACTTAATCATTTGTGTGCACCAGAAGATGAAAAAATGATACAAGATACTCGGCATTCTTAGCATATAATCTCTTATACTTCACTACACCCGCCTCATGTAAGAGACATATATCATATCATATATATACATATTATAACGAAACAATGGCATCATATTTGTACCAATAGCTCAAAATGTTATACTCGACCGTTCCAACATATCAGCATTCTATATATCCCAGTTACTTCCTTGCCTTGCTGGTCGATAGCATTGAGAATATATACTAATAGCTTAGAAATTTGGACCTAAACCATCCAATACATCTAACATGTCAGCATTTGTGTATGCAGTTTCCCTTCTGGGAGAGCTTCCCATGCTTCGACTCGATGCAAAAACACTCGCTCTTTTCTTCTTAACAATCACAAATTCTTGACTTTTACTTATTCCAGGAACCAACATTCGCCGTTTCATAACTTTTTCTAAAAGATTCTTATCTTCCATTGAGATCTGAACCCATTGAGGTTTACCATTTGCTTTCAATTGAGATGGATCTGAACGCATGATCAGACCGTTATTAATAATGATCGGTCAATCCTAATAGCTGTTCATGGGGATGTTGAATACGTGCACAAATATTACTAAAGAGTAAAAACACTTGATAACCTTAATATGTCAATAAGGAAAAACAAAGAGCAATCAGCTAACTAAATCTCAAATTTATGATTGGTTTCATCCCATATCGAAGGTAGAGTAGAAGTGAAAGGTGGTGGGTAGGTATAAAATAAGAGCATGGGGTTAACTAAAAAAGTATGATCCTTCAGGCAGGTTTTGACGGGACATGATGAGTGGTCAATGCTCGCATTTAAATATGCGAGAAGGGGTGTTCTGCCTAAAGCCTGTTACGACAATTAGGCACCTCCTCTTTTAAACCATCTGATCCCTATTTAACCTTTTTTTTTTTTCATCACTATTTTCTTAAAAGTTATTTAAGTTTTTTATTTTCCAATTCTTTTTACTAACCATAGTGTTTTAGCTAAACATCTTTTAATTAGAGTACTACAGACTATGGTTTATATTCTTGCCATATTTTGAATGTTTTTGTATGTGTTTCTAGTTTTCGAAACAAGTTCCTTTTCCATTTCGGCCCCCATTATAAAATGGCTCAAGTACCGTTACTGGGAAATGACATGTTGATAGCTTCTAAGAACAAAGCAGGCCTCGATGATATGAGAGTTTTGCTGAAGAATGAGTTTGACATTAAGGGTTTGGGATGGTCAAAGATAATTTTGAGAATGGAAATTAAAAAAGGACGGGGAAGAGATGATCATAAGTATCGTTGATGTGCTACATTTTACCTTGTTTCGGTATTCTTGGAAGGCTACTCTACAAGAGTATGCACTCAAGACTGCCCAACTTGTTTACTGACTGTCGGATTGCGGCTGCTTGTTAGATCCTAATAGATAATGTTATATGAAAATGAAATAATACATGTAAGAACAGCTACATAAATAGATTTCATCTTCAAGTTCCACTCGAGTTTTCTTTGAGTACATTAATTGTTAGAATACACACAGACGCGTATGCACATATGCACATGTTTAGTTCATTAGCTCTAATTCATGCGGTTCAATGTAATTTCAGTTTATGTAGTACAAATTGGTTGAGTTTACTTTGTTGCCTTCAAAGTCGTTGTGGTCCAAACATGACTTTAAATGTGAGCCATTGAGGATATACTTAAGTGAAAAAGAAAAGTATCCAGGCCCAACACAATAAAACTTAATTGTGCACTGACCCACATTGGCTACCAAGTCTTTCATGCCCACTAAGTTGCTGTTCTTTTTAGTTTGTATTGAACTAGCTAGCATGTAAAAAAAATAAAAATAAAAAAAAAAAAAAAAAAAAAAAAAAAAAAAAAAAAAAAAAAAAAAAAAAAAAAAAGCCACATTTTCCTTTTCACCTTAATTTTGAATGATGGGGAATACGCAGTGGGGTTTGGGGATCCATATGATCATTTTCATAAGTATTATTTCGTTGTCACTGTCGACAGTTAAGTGTTTGGGTGCTCGAAATCTCACAGCAACTTGCTCTAACCAAGAGAGGCTTGCTCTTCTAAAGTTTAAACACAGCGTCAAAGATGAGTTTGGAATGCTTTCATCATGGAATGGCGGCGACTGTTGTAAGTGGAAACGAGTCCACTGCAATGGTGCCACTGGAAATGTTGTGAGCCTTCATCTCAGAGGAAATGTTGAACTTTCTTATCGTGAATTGGAAGGTGAAGACTACGAGTCAGTTGTTGATATATTGGTTGGTGAAGACTATTACGTAACTGGTGATTCTGAATTTAGTGAGGAATACCAGTTAGTTGGTGATAAGGTGAACCCTTGTTTGGCAGAGTTGAGGCATCTAAAATATCTGGAGTTGAGTGGGAATGATTTTCGAGGAAGCCGGATACCAGAGTTCATTGGATCCTTTAAAAAGCTAAGTTACCTCAACCTCTCAAATGCAGGTTTCATTGGTAATATTCCACATCACATTGGAAATCTTTCCAATTTGAAGGTTCTTGATCTCAGTACAACTGAACCAGTAATGGTTGATGATATGGCGTGGTTTTCTGGCCTATCGTCACTCGAGCATCTCAGCTTGAATGGCGTGGATCTTAGTGGAGCACAAAACCTTGACAGGTTACTTTACACATTTCCTTCATTATTGAAGTTAAGTTTGTCGTACTGTAGTCTTTCTAATGCTCATCTTGGTTTTCATCTTAATTCTAACACAAAACTTTCCAACATCAGACACCTAGATCTTAGCGGGAATAATATCGAAAGTCAACTCCCTGTCTTTTTACAAAACATGACATCTTTAGCATTCCTTGACCTTTCAGGCTCTAACCTAAGCCTGCTATGGAACTCTGCAAACTTACTAACCATGTTTCCTTCTTTATCGGAGTTGCGTTTGTCAAGATGTGAGCTCCAAACGATCAATATTTCTCCCACTCATCTCAATTTCAGTACATGTTCTAACCTCCAGCAATTGGATCTTAGCGATAATAGGATTGAAGGCAGATTTCCAGATGTTTTGACAAACATGAGTTCCCTATTATCCCTCGATCTTTCAAGAAACAATCTGAATTCATCAGTTCCTGCCATGCCTAATCTTCTAAAGCTTGATCTTTCTTTTAATATGATTAAGCATGTTGGAATCCGGAGACAGTGTCACTTGAAACAACTGATTGTGTCATTCAACCGTCTCGAAAAGGAAATGGTTGGCCCATCAATCAACGTATCTGAATGCCCTCAATATGCGTTTGAGAGGTTGCATTTAAGTCGGAACGATTTAAGTGGGAACTTTTTGAACAGTTCGATTTCAGAAATCCTTGAAAGACTGACTAATTTAAGAGACTTGGATCTATCTCACAATGAATTGACAGGTCCACTCCCACAAGCTTTGGGGAGATTACGGCTATTACAAGTATTAGATCTATCCCGTAAACACTTAAGTGGCGCCATTCCAAAATTTCAAGGGCAACTCAACAAACTTCACCTTTCTCATAATCAATTCAACGGTTCAATTCCAGATTCATTGGGAAGATCAACTGATTTAACTGATTTGCTTCTACAATCAAACCAGTTAACAGGTCCCATTCCTGTATCTTTAGGTAAACTGGTTTCATTGCGAGCGTTATCAATGTCTTCGAATTTGTTAAATGGGACTATTCCCGATTCAATTGGGAAACTCACCAAACTCTACCTTTTAGATGTCTCTAACAACTGTTTACAAGGAGTGGTTTCAGAAGCCCATTTTGCTTATCTCTGAGCATTGATGTACCTGAATATAGCTTATAATAAGTTGATATTGAATGTTTCACGTGAGTGGATGCCTCCATTCTAATTAAGAAGTGCTAAGCTTGGATCATGCAAGATTTCAGACGAATTTCCACAATGGTTCCAAACTCAACACAAACTCGAGGAGTTAGTGTTGTCCAATGCTAGCATTTGTGGACCTCTTCCCACATGGTTACGCCAGATGCCCATCATTCGTGTAATTGATCTCTCTCACAACAGACTCACCGGATCTTTGAAAAACCTTCCTTCTCGAGACGGATTTAAAAGGCTCAGAAACCACAAAGGAAGTATATTACTAGTGAAAGATAACCTATTCCAAGGTTCAATTCCAAGATCATTGTGCACAAGGATAGATTTAGAAGTTCTCGATCTTTCCAAAAATAGGCTGACTGGGAAAATTCCCAGGTGTCTAGGAAATTTAGAAAACTTGAGTATGATGCTACTTGGTTCAAATAGGCTACTGGCGTCATTCCAAGTTCTTTGGGCCATATTTCATCTTTCTTGACACAATTACAATTAAATGACAATAACTTCAGTGGGGAGCTTCCTCGAGAATTTAGGAATCTTGGATCCCTGCATGTCTTATTGGTTTTTCACAGGTTCACATACTTCAAAGTTCTTCAGGATCATCAATAATCAAACAAGCATCATGTATGCATCATCATCAAGAATAATATAAGAACAAGAGTTTGGGTTTGAACCCTTTTACTAATCTGATATATAACAAAGGGTTGAATGTTTACAAATGATCCTAAACCTATATATACTGAATGAAACGATGCTATATGTCAAAAGACACAACGTTTCAATAAAAGTAATAACCCTAAACAAAACGTTACATCCTAAATAACCGTTTATTCTAACTAACTAAACCGACCCATATTGGCCCACTTTGACCCAGCCCATATCCTATCTAATGTTTGCAGGCTTTACATTTTAACTAAACTTTGATATAAATAAATTAGAGGCTAACATTCTCCCCCCTAATTATTTAATATCAAAACATCCTGAGTGATCTTCATAGTTTCTTCAAGCAATGTCTTCATGTCATTGCTGTCTTTCTTTGTTCCATGGATGATCTTCTTGATCATCTTCCTTGTACATATCCTTTTCCGGTTCTTCCGCTATTTCAACACTTATCCCGGCAAACCTAGTGGACTTTCTTTACACGCAACCTTTTTGCCAACCACTTCTTCCTTTCGCTTACCCCTCTTGGATCTTTGTGTTCCCTCATAGTAACTTTTCATCAATCCTTGTAGACCCTGTCCACAATCCTATGTACTCCTCTTCGCGTCTTATTCCCGCCATATGCGTAAGACATCTTTTCTTTTGGAACGTATCATCTCTTACCCACTTTTCACTCAAAACAAATACCCTTTTCTCTTTTCCTTCTTTGTTTGAATCTGTCTTCATATCCCTTTTTCATTAACCGCAACATTTGTACAAACTTCATGATTCGTCGTCATGGCCCATGTACTCCGCAGTGAGAGTGTCTGCGTGATCATTCCCGCCTTCTTGCGTGATCATTCCGCATCCCTGAGCAGTCCTCTCCTCCATTACGGTTCTGAAAATCACAGCGATCATCCTTTATCCGATGCCTATTCTTCTTTCTTTGTGCGACGGTTCCAAGGGTGCTTCCAACAAAATTGGTCTTCCTCTTCTTTCTGGTTATTCACGCTGGTATCAACAAAATTGTTCTTCCTTTTCCTTCAGCGTCGGTTTCAAGAGTACTTCCAACAAAATTGTTCTTCCCCTTTTTTGTTTCGCAATTTACAGCAACAATCTTGAGTGATGATCAAAAACATGAATTGTTGTGTTGCTTGATTCCTTGGTCTCTTATACCATATTGGTTTTTCACAGGTTCACATACTTCAAAGTTCTTCAGGATCATCAATAATCAAACAAGCATCATGTATGCATCATCATCAAGAATAATATAAGAACAAGAGTTTGGGTTTGAACCCTTTTACTAATCTGATATATAACGAAGGGTTGAATGTTTACAAATGATCCTAAACCTATATATACTGAATGAAACGATGCTATATGTCAAAAGACACAACGTTTCAATAAAAGTAATAACCCTAAACAAAACGTTACATCCTAAATAACCGTTTATTCTAACTAACTAAACCGACCCATATTGGCCCATTTTGACCCAGCCCATATCCTATCTAATGTTTGCAGGCTTTACATTTTAACTAAACTTTGATATAAATAAATTAGAGGCTAACATGTCTTAAATCTGGGAGAGAACAAAATCTCAGGAAACATACCTGAATGGATTGGGGAAAATCTAACACTTTTGAGGGTTCTAAGGTTCCATAAAAACAACTTCACAGAAAGAATTCCTCATTCTTTGTGCAAACTTCGGAGTCTTCAAATTTTAGATCTGGCTCACAACAGCTTAACAGGATCCATCCCTCATTGTTTTGGAAACTTTTATGGCATGACTGAGCTTCCCTGGCACACCACAGCGGCTTTCAAGAGTTGGTATGACGGAAATGTGATGCAGGTCATAAAAGGTGTTACACTTGAATATTCAAAAATGTGGGGATTAGTCATTAACATGGTCCTTTCAAGCAATAAGCTTATTGGAGAAATACCTCGAGAGCTAACAGCACTTAGTGGGTTGTTGGGTCTCAATTTGTCTCATAATCATCTTATTGGCCATATTCCAAAATGCATTGGGAACATGACATCCTTATTTTCGCTTGATTTCTCATCAAACGAGCTGATAGGGACGATTCCTCCAAGCATAGCATCTTTGAATTTCTTAAGCCATTTGAATCTGTCACATAACAACTTGTCAGGACGAATTCCAACAGGAAATCAATTGCAGACCCTTACCGATCCATCAATATACGCAGCTAACAAAGATCTTTGTGGTGCTCCGCTGCCAAAGAATTGTTTCAATCATGAAGATACAACGACCGATACAAGCAAGAACAAACACGAAGATGCTAATGAGCATAAGAAGGTATGGTTTTACTTGATCACAGTGCGTGGTTTCGCAACAGGTTTTTGGGGTTTTGTTGAAGTGTTTTGTTCAAGAAGCAATGGAGACAAAAGCTTTTCATGTTTACTGAGGCAACCATGGACAAAATATATGTTACAGTCAAGGTGAGTGTTTCCCAAATGAAAAGAGCAAGGGGGGCTGCATAGATCCTTAAGAGTTCAAGCAATTGTAGGATATCTATTATCAATTAATGTTTTGCACCTCAGTACTGTTTATGTGCTTTTTAATATTCTGTTAGTATGCTTTTTATATTTGTAAGGCACTTGAATATGTGTAATTTGTATTAAAGTGTGTCGGAATGCATGACTTTGTCGATAATGGTTTAGAATCAGTGCCATAAGATGATGCCAGATTGCTTGATATGTGACGCCTTGGTTGGCAGCATCAAGTTTCTTGATATGAGGAAACCATGAACTTCGACAATTCGTTAGTTAGACAAATAATAAGGATGTGAAACCTCTGGTTATTTACTTCTCGACCCATCTCATTAACTCCTACTATGAGTGACAAGAAAATCAGCTTTGCTGATACACTATCACAAGTTGAATTGGGTTTTAAGGAACAATCATTTACAAAAATAAAGTAACAACCACATACAAGTTAAAATCGAGAGCTCCTTTATTTGAAGGACTCCAACCAATCATGTAATTACAACAATTTTCTAATCAGTTATTTAGATGTCTTTGCAAGCAGTGTTTAGTAACTCTAATACGAGCTTCAGCACAAAAACAGAAAAACGCAACTAGTTAGCATGAACCTGTTTAAGGACATCGTGTATTTAATGTAGGTTCATTTGTAATGTTAATATTCGTAAAAAATCTCAAATTTTCGTAAATGCACCCAGTCCAGTGAAATAGTATTTCTAGTACGTGCTTAGTTGATTCACTAGCAGGTAAAAAAATAAGCTCAATTTTTATTAAACTTAACCGTTCATTCAAAATCACACTTGATGTTCATTTTAGGGGAAAAAAAATGTATAACCGATCACTTTTGGTCCTACTTCCGCCACTGATCACAAGTAACCTACAAGGTTATGCTGGGTCTTAAACTGATAACCATCCTTGGATATGATAGCTAAGACGATGATTGTCGATGAACCGTTAATTAATAATGATCGGTCAATCCTAATAGCTGTTCATGGGGATGTTGAGTACGTGCACAAATATTACTAAAGAGTAAAAACACTTGATAACCTTAATATGTCAATAAGGAAAAACAAAGAGCAATCAGCTAACTAAATCTCAAATTTATGATTGGTTTCATCCCATATCGAAGGTAGAGTAGAAGTGAAAGGTGGTGGGTTGGTATAAAACAAGAGCATGGGTTAACTAAAAAAATATGATCCTTCAGGCACGTTTTGACGGGATATGATGAGTGGTCAATGCTCGCATTTAAATATGCGAGAAGGGGTGTTCTGCCTAAAGCCTGTTACGACAATTAGGCACCTCCTTTCTTAAACCATCTGATCCCTAGTCTTTTTTTAAAAAAGAAAAAACTTTTTTTTTAATGGTATTAACTTTTATTTTCTAAATCTTTTTACCAAAAGTGAAACGTTTTTAAAATATATTTTCTAAAATAATTTTCCTCTTGATCGATGTAAACAGACGAGCAATACTCAAATCTAACCGGAGTGTTGGTATCCGGGTGGTAAAATATAGACAGAAGGTAATTTATTAAAAATAGATAATTAATCTAC
>LBNU01028936.1:13307-35915 GCA_014162995.1 Artemisia annua
TGGAGAATTGAAAAAGAAAGAACCCATTATTTAACATAACACGTTCCAAACCATATTTAGCCCACGTATTCTTCACATAATTCTCCACAATGGGGAAAGCAAGCCGTTTCCCAATAAAATACCCATATAGTGTATTAACAAACCTCGCTGAAACATCATTAATTTCTTTCAGTGGGATTGCAACATGAGCACCCTCCACCCGCTCCTCAGTACGCAATTCACATAAGTTAACGGATTTAAACGAATGCTTTGTTTGAAACAACGAAGCATAAGACAATTTAGGTGCTGTTTTAGATCCACTATTAGTATCATGATTAGCATTAGAACCTGTTGAATTAGCCGTAGCAGCCATGGAATCGACTGACTCCATAGCGAAAGAACCCTAAATAAAAACCCTAACTAAATTAAAAACGAAAATCAATGGAAAAAACCCTAGAAAAACCCAACAAACATTGGATTGGTTGAGCAGGAATCGACCCTCATTGAAACACAAAAGATCGAGAAGAACGTACCACAAGCGAGATCGTAAAAGAATAATCGAATCCTAAAGTCGATTAATGTAGCGATCGATTTTGGTTTAGGGATTCGGAAATCGCCATATAGGGGAATCGGTTAGGGTTTCTTTTTTATTATTATTATTATTATTATTAAAGATTGAATTTAACTTGATTAAATCCACAAGGACAACGGGTGAAAATTTTATAACCAGAGGGACCTTTTATGTAATTGACTCAAGGACGAATGGTGCAATATATTGTTTAGAGCCACAGGGACGATTTATGTAAATTTATCCAATTAACACCATGCCTCGTCAGATTAATGGCTACAATAGGATGATTAAGAAAGTATATGGCTACAATAGGATGATTAAGAAAATTTGTGCATACAATAGGAAGAAAAAAAAAAGTTCATAGCATACAATAGTAAAATGTGGCAAGTTGAATGTATTTTTAGACAATTTTCTCATAAAAACACACGTTATCATAAAGCGTGTAAAAGTAAAGTTGTTGATATGTACACTGAACTTTTTTATCCCTACACAGAAAATTATCATGCATAGACTAATTTACCCTTGCAAAGAATTTAACCCTCCTTTTATTTACCCCCAATGTTTATTCATTGTTTATGTGTTCTCTTTCTTCCATTCTATGTTCCATGTATACATGGCGTCTTCAATTCCACCGTTTCCGATTACTTCCTCTATTTCCAGTCACTTTCGCATCGCGGCCTCGATGGCTTAATCCTTCACAGTAAATATGCAACTGATTTACTTTTTCTTTTTCCAAATTAATTAATCTTTACATCATCATATTTTACAGTACTGGTGTAATTGTGACCGTAACCGGAATCAAATGAATCTTTTTGTTTACCATGTGATCTAATGTTTAGGGAGCTTTTTGACGGTGGACATTGATTGGCTACAATAAACACGTGTACACAAAGGTAGAAAGCTCTTTTGTTTGCCTTACTAAGATTAATTGTTGAAACTTTCGGCAAGTCATTTTTTTTACTACACTTATGTAGACAACCATATAATTCTCCCTGTTTTCTTTTACAAAGAATGTAGAAACTTTCATTAAATATCACATGATGCCTATAACTATATATAAGTACAGCCATCAATATACGAGTAGGGGTAGCATAAATATGTTGTCACTTACTATAAAACAAGGGCAAATCTCAAAGTCGTCTTGTATGTTATTATTATGTTGTTGTTGCTGTTTCTAAGGTCGAGCGAGGTAGGGGGCTTATGGCTTCCATCTTTTGGATACCTCAAACTATATATCAAGACCCTTTCAAAAAGTTGGTGCGGTTGTCTACTAATATTACGAAAACCTATAATCTTTGATATACATACACCACACCAGTGGAACGAGACAAACATCGTATCCTTACTAACTTCTTTACAACTATCTTAAAAAATGACTATCTGTTCTTGTATGATTTACCAATTACCACATGTGAAAACATGCTCTTTTTTTTTTCCATTTCATCAAGTTTTGATACTCTACAAAAATCTTTTGACATTTTATTCGAATATTTCAACAATTAGGTATCTCGTGTATTACACGGGCACATAAACCAGTACGAAATAAAGGTCTCTTCTTTGTCGTATATGGATATCATCAATCCCTCACTTGTCCGACATCCATTTTGATTCTACCATGATTTCACTCATAAAACCTCTATGTCACATATTTAGCTAGCTTAACTCATCATTCTTTGCAAGCATTCACCCTTTTCTCACTTACAAATGGCAACCCAAATTTACGTTATGCTTCATCGTATTTGAAAACAACGACTTCTTGCCCAAATTTACGTTAAGCTTCATCGTATTTGAAAACAACGACTTCTTGGTTCAAGATTCAAAAACAAGGCATGAATAAGCGAATGCGTTCGCTTTTATGGTAGATGTTTGAAACGATACTTTCTAGAAATCACTTAAACAATGAAGAACATTATCTCAATGGCAAAAATGGCTATGAATCTATGGGTTAGAAACAAGATCCGAAACCGATTGTTATTGATAAAAGTTGAATGATAACAATCATTACAAATTAGAGAGATTTGAGAGAGAAAAGGGGATTACAAATCTTTATTTAAAAATGAGTGAAAAAAAAAGTGGAATGCTTTTTATAGGCTAAAGGCAGAAATGCAACGATAGCAGACTTGGGAGCCAAAACATAACAACCATTCCAACATTTACACTTCTGGTCCTTCAACTCTAGGATTGTAACAACTTAAGCCCTTTTACTTTTGTTTACTTTTGTCTCATGACAAACCATCCCCCTTGAAAGATTCTTGACCTCAAGAATAAGGATTATATATGAAACCTTAAGCTGAATGTAAAACCTCTATCAACAGCTTGTAACCATTTGTTTATTTCGGCAACTTTTATCAGCTCATAATACTTCAAGCTCAATCTAGCACTTCTATCATTACCTCGGTTCATCACCTTGGTTAACAAATTTGCATATTACCACAAATTTGCAGCTCATAATACGCATAGATGTTAGGAAGAACATCATCTTTGTACTTCTAGTCTCGAACCCAATGTTATACACCAAACTAACCCAAAACCAACAGATTACCACAACAAATATGTGAATGAGAACATTTGAGTCGTAAAGCCAAATAGTAGGACACACAACAAGAGTGATTAGAACGTACAAGACTATATAGNTTTTCCATGTTCTTTTAAAATAAACACATTTCATTATATACATTTAAACAAAATTTAATACTTTTTAGAGACTAAAAATATAAGAAAAATAACTTAAGGACTAACAATGTAATAAAAAATGACAAAAGGATTAACAATGTAAGAAGAAAACTGCCAAGAGACTAACGATGTAAACTTATATAACAATAAGTTTTATGATGAAAAAGTCAACAACAAAAACCAAATCCTGCTTCTACTCAAACTGCACTCTTGCGCCAAAACCTACAAAATCAACTTAACAAAAACAAACATAAAAATGCAAATACAAACACAAACACAAACACAACACACAAACACAAACCCACTTAAGGTTTTAAAAAGAAAAGAAAACGCTCATGAATGGGCAGACGAAAGGACGAATACGAGCCAACGGCGTGCACACTGGTGCAGAATGGCGGCGCCATTGGGTGAAAAAACGCCTATGGCGTGTTATTAGCCACTGCACTGTGTGCTCTTAGCATAAAAATATAAAAATAATTAGACTATAAACTTGCGGGTTTTTCTGGTACCATTAAAAGAATTGAAATAAGTAAAGATAAAATTTATAACGAAAAAAAATGGCAAATATTTTTAAAAAGTATCATGCTTGACATTATTTGTTTTTCTAGGCAGCGAACAATTTTTTTTTGCTTATAGGGGTACTTTTCTTTCAAATTTGTCTTTCTTAAGATACTTTGTGACATTTTTGCCCTTAAAAAAAATCCTATTGGCTGAGAGGGGCAAAAATGTCACAAAATGTCGCAAAATATCTCAAAAAGGCCGAATTTGAAAGAAAAGTACCCGTATAAGCAAAAAAATTTGTTCACTACCTATAAAAACAAATGATGGCAAGTATGATACATTTTTAAAATATTTGTCCATAAAAAATGGTAATTTAACATGTATCTATTTGTTAAATATTTTACATATGTTAAAACACAAAGCAACATACATAACGTTTGGGGTCGAAAGTTTACCGTTGGTGAATGAGCGAGATGAAAATTTGAATTGGGTGTTTGGATGTTTGGTTGTCAACATTTTGACGTTTTAGTTTTGGGAGTGTTTTGTTGAGACATTTTGCAAATAAAGAGAGAATAAGAGAGTGAGCGTATATAAAATGAGAAGTTATATTTAAAATGTTTAAGTTTGGGGCTATTTATAAGTAATAAAATGATATTGTATGATTTTTTTATAAGACTACTCCCGGTGGGAGTCGTGAGAGGGAGTGAGGAACCAAAGTCACGCGTGAGCATTGTTGGGGAAGAAAGGTGAGGTGCTCACCTTCTATGAATTCGTGCAAAGTGCGCCCCCCCCCCCCCAATGAATGGTTATTATTAATTATTTGATTTGTGAGTGTGTACAAAGTATATTGTGGGGTATATTTATATAAAAATGGGTTTTAACGAAAGATGATGTAGTGATGATCATTGTGGGTGAAAAGTGACAGAGAATGAGGGGAGGGAGGAAGCTAAAGTGGTGTTGAGGTAGAAAGTGAAGTATTGTGGCAATTGGGAGTAGTCTAACACAAGTATCCGTTGGAAAGGAAGGCCCATCACTTTATACGTTGTCTGAGTAGCCAAGGCCATCACCATTTAGTCCATAGTTTTGGCCTCTCATGCTCGAGGTTTGAAGATTGGATTCTTAATGAGGTGGCATAAGGATGGCTCCACGACCACTAGGCTAAAAGGAAGAATCTTATCCGGAGTCATGTATAACAAGCTAATTGATCAAAAGACAAATACCCTTTGGGATAGGTTATAAAACTATAAGTAACGCCCTTGCAGTTTTTTTTTTTTTTTTTTTTTTTTTTTTTTTTTTTTTTTTTTTAAATTTTAAAAAAAAAATGAGGAAAAAAAATATAAAATTTAACAAGTCAAAAATATTAAATTATTAAAAATCAAAACAAAAGCTAATAAAAAAAATGTGTTATAATGTAAGCACATGATAAAAGGGTGTCGAGATTGTTATTAACTAGTTATAATACCCGCGCATGAGCCGGGTTTTTTAAAAAAAATTTTTAATGATATATTTTTATTTATTAAAAAACAAATAATTTAATCTTTAAATTTGTTTTGTTGATAGATAAACACAAAAGATAAAGATAAGATGTAACTAAAGATAGGATTAAACTTTTTAAATGGTTATTTTTAATAATAAAAAATTATAATTAAAATAATTATTAAAATATTATTGAAAGGTTGAGTTTTTTAAAATGGAAAAGTCCCCTTTTGTTTTATTATATAAAAGATAAGCCGATACCAATAACAGCTCCGAGTTAAACAAATCAAATTGACCGACTTTTTCTGTGAAACCGCCTTAAAACAGTTGACCGTATTCCACTTTAGGCTACGGGTAAACACACGTCACCAAACATACCCAACCGACCTACACACTCCTATAAATACACCTACCCTCCCTCTATTCTCAGCACCCATAGGTTTCTGTTAGTTTTCTTCCTCTTTTGTAACTTCTTATCTTTATTTTTTTTTTGGGTAAAAGGGACAATACCCCGGCAAAAATATTAAAACACAAAAACTATACAAAGAGAACTAACTATGGACAAGCCCATAGTAGTTATAGGTCCATGACATTCCCAAAACATGCTTTGGGAACATCAATAGAAAATACAACATACTTCTATCACTATCAAAATGACATATCAAAAAAACTCTGCAAAAATCAAATATCCAGGATAAGACAATATTCTTCATTATCAGGTCAAAAGCCATCTTCAAGTTCAGATTCACCTTATTATATCTCCAAGTAAGACAGCAGCCACACACATGGGACCAAAACCAGAGCTTCTTCAACCCCACCACGTCACTGATCCCATAGTAGAAATAAACCAAGCACCAAGAAAGCAAGATGAAGCACCAAATACTAGACTTAAAAGGCCCAACATCTAACCAAATTATCCAAACACCATCTGTGCTAGGCACACACAATGTCAGATAATTAGTTAAACACAAGCCCTCTAAAGCCAAAACTATTAGCTCAGTATACATAATTTCCCAAATGTCATCTAAGCTAGGCTTACACCACATAGGCAAATTATGTACAAAGAAGAAAATAAGCCAAATAGTGTGAGTATAAACCTGGAGCCCATCCAAACAACCAATATACTCCCGGACATAGCAAAGAGACCAACCACCAGAACTGAGTCCAAAGACATACCCCATCATAGATTTCTTTAGCTTAGGCCAAACAACCTGCTTCATGGCTATGTAAACAAGATTAAGACCTGCCATCAAGAAGTGTGATACTATTCTTTCCACAACCTCTTTTCACATGGAATTCCCATTTTTGAGCAGCCTCATACACTTGAGTAGAATCTTTGATGTTAAGGCCCATAATCCTGAGTCTAACAGTATCTTTGATTAGCCTGCAAATATCATCCAGACTTCTAAATTTGTCCTGAAAAATTCTTAGATTTCTCTCTTGCCACACATAGTAGATGGAAGCACCAATGAGTAACCTTTGCAGCACACTCCAAATAGACTTATTAAAAGGCCTAACCACCATAAAATTGAGGATGTTAGACCATTTATCAGGGGCATTCTCCAATTTCACTAACTTCTTAAGATTATTCCAGATTATATTGGTAACATCACATTCAAAAAATAGGTGATCATGGCTATCAGGAACCCTCTTACAGAAAGCACACTTCAAATTATCATTCTTCTCCCATACACTCATCTTATCATGTGTTTTGAGCCTGCCATGGATAGCAAGCCAAACAATAAATGAATGTCTAGGAATGCATTGGCTATACCATATTAAACCAGCCCAAGAGACCAAATTACTACTATCTCTTATATCATTCCAAACAGCTGAGACAGAAAACTCTCTAAGTTTACCCATATTAGTTCTCCATAGCACCTTATCCATCTTGTTATCACATAAAACAGGAGGATCAAGGTTGGGAAGCCCATCAAAAACAACAGAAAAAGACATTGGCCATTTCCATTTACCTTTATCAATCATTTCAGAAACTTTGGTGTTAAGAGAAAGGCCAGCTTGATAGATTTGCCTTTTAGAAACAAAATTGCTCAAAGGGCAAATAGGATGCCAATTATCAAACCATAAAGAAGTGTTATCACCATTACCAATTTTGTGAAAGAAATGTTCTCTCAACAGGCCTCTCATTCTGAGAATCCTCCTCCAACTCCAAGAAGCCTCTTGTTTTTCAGGAATATCCCAAAAATTTCTGCCCTTTAACTTGTGAATGTGAATCCATTTAACCCATAGTGAGTTCTTACAAGAGATCAGATTCCATATGTGTTTAGAAACCAAAGCAATATTCCAATCTTCTAGAGATTTAATACCCAAACCCCCTTCCACCTTAGGCTTACAAACCTCACTCCATTTAACTTTAGCTTTGCCTCTCTTAAAGATACCAAAATTCCAAAGAAAGTCTCTCATGATTCTCTCAACTTCATTAGCTATAGACACAGGAATGATAAACATGGAAAACCAATAAACCTGCATGGAGCTAATAACAGATAAGATCAATTGAAGCCTTCCTGCAAAGGACAAAGCCTTATTCTTCCAATCCATTATTCTGCTCCTAGCTTTATCAATTAGAGGAAGACAATCATTGCAAAAGAGTCTTTTGGAGATAAGTGGAACCCCTAGGTATTTAACAGGAAGAATACCCTCATTCAAAGGCATAACTTGAAGAATTCTAGCTTTAGTGGCTTCTTTAACATTTCCAAAGAACACAGAACTTTTATGTAGACTAGGGTAAAGACCAGAAGCTTTCCCAAATTCTTCCAAAGCTTTTTTCAAGACAAAGACAGACTTACTATCTCCATTGCAGAACAGCATAAGGTCATCAGCAAAGCAAAGATTAGTGATCTTAAGGTCTTTACATTGCCAATGATATCTAAATTCAGGGCTTAGAGAGATATTTCTTTTAATCATGAGATTCAGAACCTCCATAACAAGGGTGAACAGGTATGGGGACAGGGGATCACCCTGTCTCAACCCTCTCTTTCCTTTGAAGAAACCATGCATATCTCCATTCACATTAATAGAAAAAGCAGTAGAATTAATACACTCCATAATCCATCTAATCATAACCTTGTGAAAGCCAAAATTAGATAGACAGCTCTCCATAAACTTCCATTCCACAGAATCATAAGCCTTGTTAATGTCTACTTTAAAAGCACATTTAGGGGGACCTCTATTTCTGTGATACCCTCTCATAAGCTCTTGGGATAGCAAGATATTATCACTAATATTTCTATTAGGGATAAAAGCACACTGAACTTGATCAACTAAATCCCCAAGACAACTTTTAATTCTATTGACAATGATTTTGCTAATAATCTTATAGACCACATTGCAACAAGCAATGGGTCTATAATCAGAGACCATCCTGGGAGTTTTAATTTTGGGAACCAAGGAGATAATAGTAGCATTTACCTCTTTAAGCAGCCTGCCTGATTTGAAAAACTCTTTAACAGCTTTGCATACTTCTCCACCAGTAGAACTCCAAGTAGATTTGAAAAAATGAGATGAGAACCCATCAGGACCAGGTGCTTTAGTGCTATCAATATCAAACAAAGCAGCTTTAATCTCCTCATCAGAAATGTCCCTAACCATGTAAGCAGCATCATGAGGAGACAATTTATTATGGAAAAGCTCTTCAGGATTCACCATGCTATCAACATCAGAAAATCTGCCATACACATTCTGAAAATGGGAAACAAACTGTTTTCCCACATCATTTCCATAAAAAGTATTCCCCTTCAAGTCTTCAACAACTGAAATCCTTCCTTTGTTAAGCTTACCCTTAACCACATTATGGAAGTATTTAGAGTTTCTGTCACCCTCATTAAGCCAAGTAGTTTTTGCCTTTTGTCTAAGAAAAGACTCTTCATCCTTGAGAGCAGCTTTATAAGCCTTCAAACAAGACATTTCATCTTCCCTAAGCTCCATGGAATGAGGATTAGCCACCATAGAAGCTTGGATGTCAGCTAACCTTTTCCTAAGCTTCACCACATTGTCAAACAGGTTCCCTTGTTTAAAATTCAACTTCCTCAAAGGATGCTTCAGTCTTTTAAGCTTAGACACCAAAGAAAACATAGCAAAACCCTTAACATCTTGATCCCAAACTCCCTTGACTATATCATGAAAACCCTCTTTGCTGGAAAGGTAATTATGGAATTTAAATGGTTTAGGCTTGGGTTTCAGAACTTCAGGAATAGTAAAGGCAGCTGGACAATGATCAGAAGTCATAAAAGGATGAAATTGGGCATGGGAAGTAGGAAAAGTAGAAATAAAAGCCAAGTTACCCATCACCCTATCTAACTTCTTGAGCATACCCCCAGTCACACCAGGTCTCTTATTCCAAGTGTAGCTAAGACCAGACATAGCTAGATCCTCTATAGCAATGTCAGCTATGCAATCTCTAAAGTCACTCATAGCTGTGGTAATCTTGGATCCTCCTGAAGACTTTTCAGATGGATCTAATGTAGCATTGAAGTCCCCAAGAATGACCCATGGAGAATCTTTAACAGCCTTACTAAATTTCTATAGAGACTTCCAAAGGCTTCTTCTCTCCACAGTATGATCGTGGGCATATATAAAGGAACAATGAAATCTTAAAGCCCCATCCAAAGATTCAATAAAACAATGCATAACTTGAGAAGTTTGCTCCAAAACCATCAAATTGATAGAGTTAGGATTCCAACCAACAACAATTCTAGTACCCCCAGAACAACATGCATTATTAGAAGCCCAATCCCAGTTTCCCAAGACTTTCCTACATATTCTAGCCAACTTATTCTTTTTAACATGAGTTTCCAGCAGTCCACAAAGACTGTAATTATCCTCCCTAAGTAATTCAATAACCTGATCTTGATTAGTTGTGTTGCACAGACCCCTTACATTCCAAGAAAAAGCTTTAAACCCCATCAGGAACATTAGGAGGAGGAGCTGCCATATTACCATTATTGCCAGCAGCATCTATATCATATTCAGGTTTCATATCACTTGCAATTCCCTCAACATCAGACTGCACATCTTCATCTTCATAAGAAGGGTTCAACTGATATTTATGACAATTTTTATAAAAATAATCCATCTGGTGTATATTCCATTCAAGCCTAACAGCTCTGGATGGATATATTCCAGCTTCCATAAGGATATCCACTTCTTCTTTAAGAGCAGGCCATACCTTAGAAAAGAATTCCTCTTGTACATTAATATCCTTCTCCACATTACTCTGTTCCATTTCCTGGTCTTCAAGAGCCTGGAATGAATTACTAATAGGAATGGATTCATTGGACACAGCTTCCAAAGAACCTTTAGAACCAGAGCCCCTCACAAGTATTTTGGGCTTAAAATTAGGGTCTTTGCTAAGCTGTTGCAGAGTTTTAGGCTCACCAGCAGGCTTAACATTCTTCTTCAAAGTAGCAGAGGCAGATTTGGTATTAGGAGCTGACTTGGTATTAGAAGACACCCCACCCTGAAAATATCTTTTACTCATCTCAGAATTGTTTTTGTTTTTAACCTGATTCCAACTATTGTTCACACTGTTACCTTGACCAAAATTACTCTTCCCATTCCCATTCCCATTAGCACCACCATATTGCTTGTTATAAGTCTTTTTTTGAAAAAACCCCTGCCTATTACCATTTTGACCTTCTCTATTTTTTACACCATTATCAGTCTTGGATGTAATACCAATAGGCTTATTGTTCTTTCCCACCATCACAAACCCATCATTCACCATTCCACCCTTACCATCCTTCTTCTGATCATCACCAGAAACCACATCTTTCAACTTAGCATTCCTGGCAGCCTCTTCTTCCACAGTTCTAGGTCTCACCTTACAAGCAAGTGTAGAGTGCCCAAAAGTACCACAATGTGTGCAAAGAGGCGGTTTCCATTGGTACTTCACTTCAAGCTTGCCTATTCTAGCAGGCCTATTACCCAAAGGGGGGTATTCAATTTCCAATACACTAGGTAACTCTTCATTAGCTGATACTTCCACAAGAACTCTAGCAAAGTCTAATTTCCCTGCCTTTTTGAGACATCTCTCCTTAGTCATCTTATCCATAACCATGGGCTTTCCAACTCCACTCATAATCTTTCCAATCCCGTTCCCATTACATAATTCCATGGGTATGTTATAAACACACACCCAAATAGGAATAGAAGTGGGCTCTTTTTTATCCAACCATATACCAGGTTCCCAAATATTAAGAACAAGAGGAACATTTTGTACCATCCAAGGGCCACTATCTAGAACAGTTTTCATGCCATCTTCACTTTTGAACTTGAAATAGAAAATTCCTGAACTAGTCTTAGTAATATATGAAGACTTTTCAGATGGATCTAATGATCCAAGCATCAACTAAACTAACAATAGTCGACCATGGATCTATCCGTGAAAGTTACCAAATACAAACACTTTCAATCAACCATAGCAAAAAAAAGTTGAAACTTGACGACTTAATTAGGGTAACTTCACATACCATAACAATAAGAATCCTGCAATTGAATTCATCTTGAATACTTAAACGCAACATTATTATGCACCGGATATTAAATCCATCCTATACTTTGCTCGAACCATAAGGTAAAAAAATACAAATTTATGAATTAAGTTTCATAAAATTTAAAAACAAGAGTTTAATCCTCTTAAAAATTCTGTAAATATAATTTACACCAACATTTTTAAGAAACATTCATATAATTTTTTGTTGATATATTATAATTTATAAATTTGCATAATATTACCATTAAGTAAGATTTAAAATCCCGATATAATTTTACAATTTTACGATCTTGATTCTGCAAAGACAGACTAGACGATTTTAGATAGCCGATGTTGAAAACCTTCAAATCCCACTAAAATGTGAAAAACTTTTAATCAAAGTCAAACATTAGGGTATTTAATCCCGCCGAAACTTAAAAGAGCACCAACATACAATAATCCAAAAATTGCCAACATATATTATTAGAAAATGGTGAACATGAAAAGATTGTCTCATCATTAAATACCCCCCAATCTAAACGGCTTAAAATTACCAAGAACAAACACTCTAAAAAAATCACTTTTGGACTAATTTACATCCGTTGGTCCGTGTATGTTTAGAAAGCTTTATTTCTGATTCTTTTGAAGGGGATTGTTTATCTCTACAAGTGTTCTTTTTAAAAGCTTAACAATAAGTGATGTTCAATCTATAGAATACTTTTTGTAAAAGTTAATTTTTAATTTTTTGTTTACATTTTTGCATAAAAATTTAAATAGCTTTGTTTTAATGAAATAGTTAACTTAACATTGCTTTCACAAAGAACTTTATGTAAATCGAAAAGTTTCAAAATAAGCAAACAAAATAACCTTATGTCCAAGACCAAATATGACATAACCAAACTATAAAAGCCGAAACAAGAGAAATTTTTTAAACCGGCCTCTTTATAATACTACATTACCAAAATGAACCTTCAAAAAGCATCCGTTAGATTTAAAACATGTGGCACATCCAACAACCGAAAATAAATACAATTTTGTGCGCCGTGATGCATAAGTTTTGTGCACATGATGCATAAGAATGTAAAACATTGATGCCTATGTGCCTCATGCATAAGCTTGTGCACCTCAATGCATAAGCATGTGCGTCTTGATGCATTTTAGATTTGTGCACCTAGATGCATAAGCTTGTGCGCTTGGATGTCTTGATGCATTTTTTGCTTTGTGCGCTGTGATGCATAAGGTTTGTGCATTTGATGCATACGAATGTAAACATTGATGCTGATGCATTTTAGCTTTGTGCACCTCGATGCACGTGATGCATAAGAATCATAAAAATGCATGCTTGTATGCGCCCGGATGCATAGCTTGTTTGGCAATGCGCCTGGATGCATAGGCTTAGAATCTTGTGTGCGTAGTCTTGTATGCGCGGGGATGCGTAGGCTTATGCACGATGGGTCGTTTTGGTAAATTGAAAAAATAAAAAATAAAAATGGTTTGGATTGTAATTAGGCTTGTTTGGTAACTTGGTTCCGAAACAAACACCCCAAAATCTTACAAGTTACACCCTTTGAGATCCTTGTTTACATCATCAAATGATTGAGGAAGTTGACTTGCTTCTTTCCATTTATAAAAGCAACACTCTTTTTCTTTTATTTTCAAAACCTACCCACTTAAATTCCCCAACTGGGTACTCCAAATTCCCACTTTTTTCTTATAAAAGTTCATTTTTTACCCATTTTTTTATAAAAATTTTTCTGGGTATCATCAATTTGCTACTAAAGTCTCATAATTTGGCTTCTTTTTTAGCTAATTCTTAAAAAAGATTACATTTTTGCTCATTTTATTATATAAAGATTTCTGGGTATTATTTATTTGAAGTTAAATTTTCATATTTTGGTGTAATTTGAGCTTTCTTGATTTGGGTTTTCTTAATTTTGTGCAATTCTTAAAAAAGATTATATTTTTACTCATAAATTGTTGTTTTTTTTGGTGTATTTTGAGGTTTCTTGATTTGGGTTTTCTTAATTTTGTTTAATTTTGGTGTGTTTTTTTGTTATAAAAAAATGGTGAATTTGAAGGAAATAATGGCAAACAAGACAATAATAGGTCTTGTGTTGGGGCAAATATTATCTTTGCTTATTACTTCAACTGGCTTTTCATCATCTGAGCTTGCTAGAAGAGGTTTGTTTGTTTTGTTTTTTTGTTTTTTTTTTGAGTATTTTTGAGTTTATGACCTTACAGTGATGTAAATGCCTTAAAAGCTTTTGAAAACCTGTAGATGAACTTAATTGAGCTTAATCAAATCATTTACAACAGCTTTTAACTCTTAAATTTGATCATGAGAATTTGAATTGTGAAATAACTTAAACAACAAATTTCATTGCAAACTGAAATTTNGGTATATGATGCTGTAAGCCTGTAAGTTGTAGGTTACTTTACTTTGTGCTGCCTTTAGTGTTTAGTATTTGAATAATTTCTGAGTGTTTGACTTTGACTGAGATTAACAATCTTAATTTTGAAAAAATGTCAGAAAATAAACTATAGTTTGCAATTTGTAATTTTCCTTTGCTTTGTGATTTAGTACTTGATTGATTCTTTAGTGACTTAATTTTTTAAATTATTTTATTTATTTATTTTTTTTAAAACCACCACCATCAAGTTAGCCTAGTGATAAGACATCCTGATGTCTTCACGAGGTCTCACGTTCAAACTCACTAGTTACACATCTTGGGGTGGTTAGTGAAAGGGTTGGAAACGGCCACCGAGATACCCCAGTTAGGCCGCGTACATCTAGGGCAAACATTCTCCCTTACTGGCTGAACTAGGAAAACCGCATCCAAATTTACCCTTTTTGTTAACTTTTTTTCACCGACCTCACTGATTCTCACCTCAAGTTAAAGATCTTCATTACAAAAAAGTTCACCAAAACGCACGCTTTAGTTTGCAAAAATGGCCATTTTGGGCTAATGGGCGGTCTGAAAGCAATACTTTCTATCTAAAATCACTCAATTTGTCCCAGTGTAACTTTGTATTTTTGCTTGAGCAATAGATTGTTTAAAATGCAACACAAACTCTACATGATAGGTGTAATATATTGACTTTCTTTTTTGTAATAAAATTTATGATTGCGTTGCTCATTTTTGGTTTATGTCATCTGTTCCTTTCCGTTTGTGGGCTTTTGTTAATGGGATAAGTGTATCTTTGGCATTTGTTATGTGCTGTAATTTACTTCTTATTTTGTGACGTAGGTATTAATGCGCCTACTTCACAGTCTTTAGCAAACTATGTGCTGTTGGCAATTGTTTATGGAGGAATACTGATACACAGGGGAAGTGGGCTTAAGGTTAGTTATCTTCAATCTATATTTTCGCTAGTTAAATAAGTTGACCAGTTATTTCATTTCTGTTATGAATAAAAATTCTCTGAGGTTAATATGGTTTTGTCTCGTCATTTTTTTGTTATCTTTTAAGAACCTCATTTGATTTTATGTATGCTTTTCCAGGCCAGATGGTATTATTATTTACTTCTAGGAGTAGTCGATGTAGAGGCAAATTATCTTGGTAAGTGTTCTAGAATGAGAATGGTTATTTTCTGAAACTCGCGTATAATGCTTCTCGAGAGGTGGTAATCTATAGTCTATACCCATTTTTGTATTGTTTGACTTTTATGGCTTGATGAACAGTTGTGAAGGCGTATCAGTACACATCAATCACGAGTATAATGCTTCTCGACTGTTGGGCGATTCCATCTGTTATAGTGCTCACTTGGCTCTTCCTAAAGACAAGATACAGATTCCAAAAAATTGCGGGTGTTGTCATTTGTGTTGCTGGTCTTGTGCTGGTTATATTCTCAGATGTTCATGCAGCAGACCGGTCACGTGAGTACATAATATTATCAAAAAACTTTCATGCATTGGAATTTATAGTTTTCGTTTAAAATGTTTGTATTATATTCTCAGAAAGCGGAAGCAGTCCTATCAAAGGGGACTTCCTGGTTCTTGCCGGTGCTACACTGTATGCTGTCAGCAACGTTAGTGAGGTAAGCTTCTTATTTTTAGTCGATGTTTCTTGTTGACTTGTTTTAATATGTTGGTTTAAGCATATATTAACCTAAAACAATTATTAATAAACTTTTATTTCGGTTGTTGGCCTTTTATAGGAGTTTTTTGTGAAAACGGCTGACAGGATTGAACTAATGGCAATGTTGGGGTTATTCGGTGCAATTATCAGTGGAATACAAATGTATCCTTGTTTACATAGTTATGGTGTCTATCATTATAAAAAAAAGCATTGTTCAATTGCCCTACTGTCTATCAATATGTTTATAGCATGACTATGATATTTGTTTATCATGCAATCAAAATGGCATAGTGAAATTAGTTGTCGGGGATTGTTTCACGTTTGTCTTCTTTAACAATGTCAATAGAGCCATACTTGAGCGTGAGGAACTCAGATCCATCCATTGGTCATCAGGATCGGTAATCCCTCTTTCTATGCACACCTACACACACGCACACACAAACACTCTAATCAGACGTTCAATAATGACAAAACTAATCTCGGTTTCAATAATTTGTGCCTTAATAGCTAACTGATCTGATTTAAACTTTATAATGAAGAACTATTGTTTCCATCGATTTCTAATCTTAGATGTTGTTTGCTTTGTTGGACTTTTAGTTGCTTCCTTATACCGGATTTGCAGCAGCGATGTTTCTATTTTACTCCGGAGTCCCTGTTTTGCTTAAGGTAAATAATTTGTTATTATATCCATGACACTTAAATTGCTACATTTCTATTTATGGAAAGTTTATAACGTACACTTATCATTTTAGTCTTTTATCCATTCTTGTTATCGCAACATAAAGATGATTTTGTTTTAAGTCTTCAAGATTTATTTATTACGTCTTCATTGAAGGGTATCTTATAATTCACACATGTCCTCATGTTTATTCATGTTTATTCCATTGTAGATGAGTGGATCTACGATGCTTAATCTTTCCTTGCTGACATCTGACATGTGGTCTGTCTTGATTCGTATCTTTGCGTACCATGAAAAGGTTCGTAAATTACTCTAGCTTGAATATTGTTGATATATTGTTTAAAGATATATTGTCTGCAAGGATGGATGAATTTTGGATGTTGACTTTGAATTTGATTATCAGGTCGATTGGATGTACTTTGTAGCCTTTGTTGCAGTTGCTATTGGACTCGTTGTTTATTCAGGGTACGTGCATAATTTCTATATTCGGAAGCAATCTTCTTTTTCACATTCATCCATGTGAAAGTTGCTTAATAAAATGTTGACTCGGAGTCAGATATCCAAAATACCCTTGCAAGTAATGATATTATAGAAAGTAGTAAAAACACCTTTTGTCCAGCGAATATTACAATGTTCGACTATTGTGGACCGAAGTTACTATCATCAGTTACACAATGAAGTTAAAACTGAAGAATATGACATCATAACAACGCTCTTAATGTCTTATTGCAGGTTCGATAAGGAAAAACATGCAGAAGTTGCAGATGAAGCAGAACAAAGCGGATGTCTAGATGAAGAAGCTGGTGTCGCGTGTTCTAACAAATCATACTTAGCAGCTAGTAGCAGTACCAAGCACGAGTCTGCGGAAAGCAGTAGTCACAAAGACAAAGATGCAGAGATCAAGAAGATTTGATCCTGAAGTTAGAACTTTTTAAACAAAAAGTAATATAATGAAGAACAATACTAGTTAGTAGCTTTTTGTTTTTCTTTAATACGGAGTATTATTTTTTATTAATGAAATTACGAAATTATAATTGACGAAAAGATCTATATATTACTCGCATTTTTCTCTTGAAACAACATAATGTACGATCAACTACAGCTTATTCAAGCAAACTTAACATCATTAATTAAGTGCAACACTATTTCATATGCGTTTCCTTATTTATAATCTACCAAAACTCCTAAGTTGCAGAAGCCCGGTTCCTTGTTAACCGCTTGCGCCTTGCTCTGGGAAATAATAGCTGTTGGATCTGCTTTTCTGCAGCTGTTTCTGATGTTGCCTGCAAAATCAAAGATAGAAATAACCACGTGTGAAATTTGAATTGTGTTTAATCGAGCGAAGTGTTTGGTTTAGGCCGATTGTTTTTGTGCGTTCCATTAATATGGGGAAAAAAAAGAATGACCAACTGCAAGAAAATGTCGCGATGCAATTTTTACAGAAGTTTCATTTCTTTACAAATGAACTAGACAGATTTAATTACAAACTAATTGTTTCAACTTATCGTACAAATTTATAAGGCAAAAAAATTGAATTTCGGTCACATTTATAAGAAGAAAAACTGGTAGTATTAGCATTTTTTGTGAACTTTCACATTTTCTGCATCAACTGGTAACAAATTATACAAGTTGGTGACAAATGGTAAACTATGTAGCATTTAATGATTAAATAAAGTATGTTGCCTATATCGCTAGAAAAATATATGTACCACATAGCATTTTCTTACAGTTTGCCCAAAAGGATTATATATGGTCATCGGTCCCAAATTTCTAAAATATGCGAGTAGTTACCCGAATCTTGAAGGGAAATCGATGAGTCCGAACTTCATGTCCAGTGAAAACTCTTACATCCATGCCAAGACTATCAACACCGATAATATTTGCTTCCTGTAAAGTATACAAACCGGATAAGCAAAATGGGAAAAAGAAAGATTCACATGTTGAATTTCAAGTTTAGAAAAATATGTGAGGAAATTAAAATATACTAACTATTACCTCAACATAAAATCCATTCTTTTTGCATAGAGATCTAAGGGCATGATTACAGTCCATTGTATCCTCACTAAAGTGAGCAACGATATCGGGAACTGAGTGTACTAGAATATCAGGCTCGGCATCTCTGAAATCTTGCAAATTTATTGCCGACTGTACAAATAAATAAAATAGTTAAGATAAATATACCCCCTGAACATGACAAAAATAAAGATAAATGATTGAAAATTCAAAATCTACTAAGAAGAAAAATAGTATACATGCCTGAACACCATACACAGAGAACAACTCTATCCTCATGATTTCCAATCTGTAGAAAATTGAGGAACTGCAGTTTACGTCTTCATCTGCACATGAAAAAAAATATTTGTTTGTTTAGAACTCCATTGGATAGAGTACATGCGTACAAATACATAACAATGTAAACTTCAAAATTTGGGGACATATTCGGATTATCAAATTCTTTTGAAGATAAAAGGACCAAAAATAATTTTCCTTGGAGAAATTAAAGTAAAACCTTTCCAATTCTGATCATAGCCATCACCATCTTCAATACTGAAGAGCCTTCTAAGATATAACTCTTCATCAACATAAGCAGGACTAAGACATCCCATAACCGATACCCCATTTGAGGGATGATCCATCTTTTTGGCATACTCGACATTTGCGGCCTACAAGAAAGTTCGATTATAAGAACAAAAAGAAATTACTAAAGGCAGTAATTTCAATGCGGTTACTTATGAGTTGGTCAAGTTGTCATATATTTTATCTCTAACAATTTAACTGGGAAAAAGGGGGGAACTGGCCAAACGGGTCAAAATTCGCGCAACGTGTGTTATTAATGCTAATGCAAACAAGCAATTAAATTTCTTTTTTCAGATTAAAGAAATTATTATTGTAACATCCATTATGCCAAGCATGTATAAAATAGTTACAAAGAAGCATGTGTCACCTTAGTCAAACACTTCGCAAAATAAATGGGGTGAATGCCAGCAGAATCCATCGGCATGTTCCATTCCATAAACCCACCCAACATATCAGGCCCCTCATCCTAACACAAATAAAGATAATATATCTGAAAAGAGATAATAATAAATAGTGAAAACTTAAAAGTAGCATAGTGTAACTGACTTGTTACCTCATCGTAGTCATCAAAGAAAGGATTGTCATCGATAGAGTTATCAGAATTACGACTCTCGGAAATAGATAAGAGTTGGTTCTCGAATAATGGAAGATCCATTCCAATCAAAACGTTCTGAAGATTATGCAATTATGTAACGTATTAATACGTATAAAAAGGTGAAGCTAGTACTTAGAAGTTACCACTGGGTTGGTTGCTTCAGGATCGTGCATGATATTTGCATCATCAGGGACTCTGAAGTATATATCTAAAGGAAATAGAAAAAAGAAGTTGAACAATACTAGTAATAATGAATTTTCAGTAAATAGCAGGGAGAACCCAAACCTCCACCGTCATCAATTACATACGGATATTCTGCCCATGAGATATGCTCATGTGGTTCAGAGTGTACTGTAGCTGGGAATATCAACAATGCGGAGCTATTGGCCTAAAACAAAACATATAGAAATATTCTGTAACTATATTCTGTATCAGTAGTTCGCATTTGATTTGTCACTAAAGAAAGAACCTCAATAGTCGTCTTTGCTATCTCTGCGCCCGTCAGTTTAGTTTCACGAACTCTTTTACCACTCTTGAGTTCTTCAAGCGGATGATATCCATTTTTCGCAACATAATTAGATGATTCCGGGACTGAATCAGGATAATCTGCAGCTACTGAAACTGTTGATATGCAATTTTTTCGACCAATAGGCCACCAATGGAGTTGCGTATCTCCAAGAAATGGGTTCTTGCATCTGAATCTGAATATATGTAACATAAAAGATTTTAGACTATCTGTTTTAACCAATTAATATTTCATTTGTGTATTATGCTTAGTGTTTATATAAACCTTGAATCGAAATTATCAGAAGTCTTTGGGATCTCAGGAGATCTCATCCAATTGCTAGTGACTCCATATGACGTAGAGCAACCAATGCCTTCGGAATGACAAAGACCGCACCATGAAGGACCTAAAGTCAAGCATATAAACATATTATACACAATAACGTGGAATTAAAAATATAAGGATCATACAGATACTGATTCTGGTTTCCACATAGTGCGAATTTGGTTGAAAAAAGTAACTTCTATCGTAGTATCAGCATGTACCGCATACGTAGTCATGATATAAAACAATCAAATTTTGCATGATATGGTTGTACCATGATAAAAGTGTATCACCACATTTAAAAGTATTTGCCGTTAAGCAATTATTTAGAGACAGATTTTCATCTTTTTCACATGTTGTCATACTCAAACAGATATTGATCTTTCAAGAATAGCCGTCAATGGAGAACTTGCAGCAGCTCAAAAGTGTTCACAACATGCATTTTCGGTAAAACCAGTATAAACTTCAAAGAATGCAATGTACTATTAACTGCTAATGTTATTTGATAATCAAATAATTATCCAAAAATGCTCATTTCATACTCATGAATCACCATAAGCTATAAGTACATTTAAACAAATTGTATGATAGTATTGTGACATTGGTCAAACGAGTATTTCATAAACTTAATTCCAATATATAAATTAACCTAAAATTAATGCAAATAAACCATTTGATCACATACCATACAACTGCATGTACATAACAATACCACATTTTCTTGATCTCCACAAAAACTAAAAAGCACCCAACTTTATACCAAACTCAAAGAAATCAAAAAGGGTATCCATATAAAACCACAAATTAAACAAATTTCATGATCAAAATGGTCAAAAGGGTATTTCAGTATTCCATAAACTTAATACCATTACTTAAATTAACATCATACTAATGCAATTAAGCCAAAAGGGTACTCAAATCTGCATACATATAACATTAAAGTCATAATCTTGATATTAATCTTATGATCAAAATGTGAAATTGATCAAAATGGTCAAAAGGGCATTTCATAAACTTAATTCCAATACATAAATTAACATCAAATTAATGTAATTAAGCCAAAAGGGTATCCAAATATGCATGCCTATAACAAAAAAGTCAAAATCTTGAGCAGAAATTTCATGATCAAAATGTGAAATGATCAAAATGGTCAAAAGGGCATTTCATAAACTTAAATCCAATACATAAACTAACATCAAATGACTAAAATTAAGCCAAAAGGGTATCTAAATCTGCATGCAAATCACAATAAAGTCAAAATATTGATACTAATCTTGTGATCATACTGTGAAACTGGTCAAAATGGTCAAAAGGGCATTTCATAAACTTAAATCCAATACATAAATTAACATCAAATTAATGTAATTAAGCCAAAAGGGTATCCAAATCTGCATGCAAAATACAATAAAGTCAAAATCTTGATATAAAATTTGTACTTACCAATAGGTACTGCAATCACCATGTGATAAATAGTAGTTGTTAAAAGATGAATCTGACAACAATATCAATGATGAAAGGCTGCTGCTGCTGCTGATATTTGTGTTTGGTTTTGTTGGTATTGAAAAGACTGCTGAAAATGTCTTTGTCACAGTGGAGAGTTTTGAGTTTTAACTCACTTGATGTACATGTCTTGATGCATGGTGTACAAGTCTTTGATGCATGGTGTACAAGTCTTTGATGCATGTGTAAAATGCTTTTTTTTATAAATAGTTGGTCAATTTTGATGGTATCTTGTGAAAAAAAAAAATAATAATAAAAAAAAATAAAAAAAAAATTATTGATTGGTAAAGTTACAAATAGGAAACTAGTGACAATAATAATGTTAACGAGGATCTTTCTATCCGTGTTTCGCTGCGGGACGCGGATAGAGATCGTCTCTGAAATCGATAGGAACGGTCTGTGTAATCGCAAGTAATCACATAGACGATTTCTGCAACTATTTTTAGACTATTTTTGCAATAAGAGTAAAGTAGAAGGACATTTATGTAACTTTTCGTATATAAAAAGTCCCTATATTTAACTTGGGGATTGATCATGTAATCGGAAGTAAACGAAAAGGAACTTTTTATAATTTTTTGGACTGTTTCTGCAAAGCAAATAAACCGGATGGACTGTTTTTTTTTTTTTTTTTTTTTTTTTTTTTTTTTTTTTTTTTTTTT
>LBNU01028936.1:43263-54231 GCA_014162995.1 Artemisia annua
ATTGGGTGTGTTTATTTGTTTATTATGGACCTATAAGTATTTAATCTTTACTAAGAAAGTTTATGTTTTTTTAGGTAATTATGATATGATATTGTACAATATTTTTAATGCATTTTGGGGATATATGAAATTTTCAACTAAAAGGAGAGGAGATATGAAATTGCCCGTTTATATAATATATTGGAAGAGTCGCCCAATTCTCACATGAGTTGCTCACATTGTATCTTCACATGCCTAACTACACCATAGTTCTGACCCAATATATGGTTTAGATCATTTTAGTTCTGACCCAAGACATGTGAAGATACAATGTGAGCAACTCATGTGAGAATTGGGCGACTGTTCCAATATATTATATAAACGGGCAATTTCATATCTCCTCTCCTTTTAGTTGAAAATTTCATATATACCCAAACATGCATTAAAAATATTGTACAATATCATATCATAATTACCTAAAAAAACATAAACTTTCTTAGTAAAGATTAAATACTTATAGGTCCATAATAAACAAATAAACACACCTAATTCTGAGAATACTCTTTAAGAACACATCGTAATTAGTAACTACCGGTTTGAACCATCTTTACCGCATAAGTTTTCTCAATCCCAGAAGATGATGGCACCATCCAAGACTAAAATTTTTTAGGCCTAATAGTTAACCCTCGCTTTGAAACATCCAAACCCGTCCTTACCCCAACACGACCCACCATAGACCTTCTGATTTGTTACTGTCCCTCCATAATTCCTACAATTGTCTATATATTCTCGTACTTTATCTGCCTCGTTCACAGCAAACTTAAGACACCTTATACCACCATTAACATCAGCACCATATCCCAGTCTCATCGGATAATTTCTTCCTACCAAATGACCATCAAATGCATCACTTCTTTCATTATACTTTACACTATTATCATTATAGCACACAAAAATCCAAACCCTGGGTTCTACACCTAGGGTTTCCAGAATTCTAAAATATTTATCAACCATGCACTTGTCATCACTATCACACGTGACAGGCGCAAGCAAGCAATGTCCTGCTTGTTCAATTTTAAATGTTGAAAATTAGTTTTGACATTTGACAATTGTCAAATACTTCATACAACCCTACTTATATACTCTTGCTTATTACTCCATATATTAACAATAGTTCGACATTAATATTATTTTGGTATAAATGGACTAACTGTTGAGCAACAAACTTAGGATACGTCACAAAAACTATATCACTTCAATACGACTATCTTTATATAAAAAATAATACAAAAGGTATGCATAAAAGTATCCTTATCCTGTTCGGTTATCCTTATCCCGTTCGGTTATAAGATTATCCTATTGTAATGTCAATTGTTCGAAACCTTGTTGCAGTCACTTGTTTTAATATCCCTTCCTATTTGGCCGATAAGATGTGTTAGTGGCTTAGTGCTCATTTATTCAAGACACTCACCATTCACTGTGCTTATAAAACTAAACATGTTTTGTAACTACAACCTGCTCATACTTTTAGTTTGGTATATGCGCCTAATTAGTTTGGTCTCATAAACTCATCAAGTAGGTGTTATAAAGCCCTAAATTACTCATGACATATGTTGAACTTTAACATTTAACACGCCTAAATCATCAATGAAACCACAAAAACATAAACACGCAACTCAATTACCTAAAAAAATTAAAAACCCTAAATCTAGTATACATTACTTGATGATATAAATTGAAAACGTACCTTTGATTAACAAACTATCCCGTTTTCCCATTGTGATTGCCATTTGCAAAAGCATGAAACAGATCTTTAGATCCACATATGTGTCCACGATTGTGGTTGGAGGTGGAGGTGGGTTTTTCTTTTGTTGTTGAGAATATGTGTTTTGTTGGTCGAATGATGGGTAAGGTAGGATTTATGTTGTTTATATTCAGGCCCCTGAAGTTTATAACATTTATTCCGCTTTTTTAAAGTTTGTTTTTTTTACATTTTTGACACATATGTTTTTGCGATAGATTTTTCCTCCTAAACGAAATTTCTCAATTTTGACCAAAGTTAATTTAATTTTGACTTTTTATTAACCAATCATATTGCTTGATTTAGCTTACGCGGCACAACTAAGCTCTTCTATTGGTCCAATTTTTTTTCCCATAAGATTGTTTTGTCAAAAAAAAATCCGAAATGATGTAATTCTTTTATTATATAAAAGATAAGATATTCAAAGTTTATTATCGTGTACAATTTGTTTATGTGATTATGTGATATTCAAAATTATAGTTTTTATAATCAAAATGATTCATTAACTATGTAGCCTTTCATATCAATGATAGTCTCTATATTCTATTAGTATGGTGTACACAGGAGGAAAACATGGTAGTTAGGATCTTTGGTTGTCTTTTCACTTTCATTATGTCGACGAATATATCTCATTTAAATTACAGAGGGTATACAAAGACCGCTTCAAATAAAGTATGTGACTTGTAAAATGTATGCATAATGTATTTGTCATCAAGACATGCGGTTTATTTCCTATATAAATTCTTGAATTTCAAGAAATGTAACAGTTCATCCACATCGATCCTACATTTTAGCACACGGGGAGCATATCATCAATAGTAGATCACTCGTAATTTAGGAAAAATAATGCGCAAGAAGACAAAAATCATCAAAACAACTCAACAGAATAAAGTATAAGTGTCTATGGTTAGGCGGGTTTTGTTTTTGTAGTAAGAAAAATGTAAACATGCTCTTAGGGTAATTCGTAGGTAAAAACCGGAAAAAAATAAAAAGAATTCACAAAATAGGATGAATATCGGAAAGGATCCTAAATATTAAAGTACGTTATGATTCATTATTTTATTACTCATAGCATAGGTGAAATGGTGAATATTTATTACTCCAATCTATAGCAATGTACAAAAATATTGCTATCCATCAAGTATGAAAATAAATAACAAACATACAACCAATCAATACATCAAAACAACAAATTTCTAATCACTGATTTTACCATAATGTTACATACTACATTTCCTAGACATTAGGAGATTAACTACCATGTTTTCCTACCTGTGCACCATGTAATAATAACCTTGGTTGCAGACAATATGACCCAATGCTCTTACATGCTTTGATACTAGATGTGCGTTGTTAAGTGAGCTAGAAATGATTGCTTTGGAGGATGCTCTCCGATCCAACGCGGTGAGGTTGATTTTATCTTGTGCGTAAAGCCATAAGATTCAAGTAACATCCATTATGGGTTTGAAGAGAGAATGGAATCACAACTTAAAAGTAAGAATCTCATTTATGATATTGTAATAATAACCTTGGTTGCATATTTGACCGATGTTGCCAAAGAACGTGCAATATGACAGACAACTAATTTATTTGAACAAGGATGCTACGCCTAAAATTGTCTAAATTGAGGTACCTATGGAAATATCTTACAAGCTGATATAAAAATCAAATGTCAGCAAGTTCCATGAACACAAGCTATGTTGAAATACGGTACAATTAACGTCTTAAATTGCATCAAAGTTGATAATAAAACACAAAGGATGCATGTTTCGCTTCAATTTAAGTGTGAAATGGTTTGTCCGAAATATATTCATGTATAGCAAATCACATTTATACAAGCCCTCAAAATTTAAACAAGCCCTCAAACTTTTAAACCTGATCGATGTTGTTTCTAGTTATAACATTCCGACTACGATACGACATCTTTCTTCTTTGCTGTTCCACTGCAATATCAACTATCAGATTGTTATGTTACATATGCAAATATATAACATACATATATCATCACATCATCGGGAAATTCCATGGAGCGACATACATATATCCCACAATCATCACAGCCGGTTTGTTGTGGCACGTCAACCAGAGTCCAGGTGTATTGTAAGAATTCTTTTTCTTTGGTCTGTTCAGACAATAACCAACTCTAGAAAATGAATTATATGTCCAAAATTTTTATAGTCATCAAAGGGCATTTTTCCTTGCCAGTTGTTTTATAGTAGTCTCGTAAGGTTTCATATCTTCTTTCTTCAGTGTATCCCATATTTCCACATTTTTCTTTTCAGTATCGTAAATAACCAGGTACCAATGCTTTTCCTCGAGCGAAGGAGAAAAGATCTATAGATAAAAATCAACTAGTTAGTTCAATATTCACCCAAGTGCTTTACCTAATGTATTTTTATTTTTTAAAGGATGAGACTATTAAGTTCACGAAAATTACCTGCTTCACCAATTTTAATTCTGTACTTGTGATCTTGTGCTTCAATTTGGATCTTCCAGAATCTATTATGCAATTCTTATGATTGGGAAGAAACATACCATCTCTTTACAGGTCTTTTAGAAATTTGTCTTATATTCACACTAACCTCTTAAAATACACATTACCCCCTTTACATCAATTACCTACACTATAGAAGCATTTGTCTTAGAGGATGCTCGAAATCTGTTTTAAGGGACGGTCGTGACACCCCTCGCCTCGAAATCTATTCCAGAACAATTAACATTTGATGGTGGTTTTTAAGACAATTATTGTTTTGATGGTCTAGAAAATTTATCTTTATGTTTTGTAATCAATATTATTGGTGGTTGACCAGGTTGACCGCCAGTGGCTTTAGTTATGGTATCTTTTGATTTATTTATTTTAGTTATGGATTTAGTTGACCGCTTTTGATTTATTTTCGCCCGAGGCAAGGGGTGTCATGACCGTCCCTTAAAACAGATTTCGAGCATCCTCTAAGACAAACGCTTCCATAGTGTAGGTAATTGATGTAAAGGGGGTAATGTGTATTTTAAGAGGTTAGTGTGAATATAAGACAAATTTCTAAGAGACCTGTAAAGAGATGGTATGTTTCTTCCCAATCATAAGAATTGCAGAATAGATTCTGGAAGATCCAAATTGAAGCACAATATCACAAGTACAGAATAAAAATTGGTGAAGCATGTAATTTTCGTGAACTTAATAGTCTCATCCTCTAAAAAATAAAAATACATTATGTAAAGCACCTGGGTGAATATTGAACTAACTAGTTGATTTTTATCTATAGATATTTTTTCCTTCGCTCGAGGAAAAGCATTGGTTCCTGGTTATTTTTCATACTAAAAAGAAAAATGTGGAAATATGGGATACACTGAAGAAAGAAGATATGAAACCTTACGAGACTACTATAAAACAACTCGTAAGGAAAAATGCCCTTTGATGACTATTAAAATTTTGGACATGGTACTGATCATAATTCACTTTTTAGAGTTGGTTATTGTCTGAACATACCATAGAAAAAGAATTCTTACAATACACCTGGACTATGGTTGACGTGCCACAACAGACCGGCTGTGATGATTGTGGGATATATGTATGTCGCTCCATGGAATTTCCTGATGATGTGATGATAGATGTATGTTATATATATGATGATGCATATGTAACATAACAATCTGAAAGTTGATATTGCAGTGAAACAGCGAAGAAGAAAGATGTCGTCTCGTAGTCGGAATATTAAGAGCACAGGAAAACTCTGTAACTAGAAACAACATTGATCAGGTTTAAAAGTATGAGGGCTTGTTTAAATGTGATTTGCTATATATGAATATATTTTGGACAAACCATTTCACACTTAAATTGAAGCGAAACATGTATCCTTTGTGTTTTATTATCAACTTTGACTTTGTCTTTTCTTATCAAATTTCTTCATATCCTCCTCTCTTTTTTCAAACCAATCATTTACAAACACCGAATAATAGAAAAAAAAGGATCGAAATCATGTTACCATAATAGATCAAGAAGAATTTTAATTTAGAAAAAAGAATAGACCACCGGTCTATTGGCTGTTTGTTCATGAAGTTGTGTGTTTGTTCACCAAAAAAAATAGAATTATATTTAAATGATGAAACATGCTCACGCGTAATTACTTGGTGTTCTTATTGGTTTTTCCTCTCACTTGTGGGCAGTTTGTTCATGAAGAGTGTGTTTGTTCACCAAAGAACTTTGACTTTTCTTATCAATTTCTTCATATCCTCTCACTTCTCTTTTTTCAAACCAATCATTTCCAAACACAGAATCATCAAAATAAAGGATCGAAATCATTTAACCATAATATATCAATAAGAAGTTTAATTTGGAAAAAAAGAATAGACCACCGGTCTACTGGCTGTTTGTTCATGAAGTTGTGTGTTTTTCACAAAAAAATAGAATATTATTTAAATAATGAAGCAGGCTCACGCGTAATTAGTTGGTGTTCTTATTGGTTTTTCCTCCCACTTGTGGGCAGTTTGTTCTTAAAGAGTGTGTTTGTTCACCAAAAAACTTTGACTTTTTTTTATCAAATTTGTTCACATCCTTTCATCTCTCTTTTTTCAAATCAATCATTTCCAAACACCGCATCATCAAAAAAAAGGATCGAATTCATGTTACCATAACAGATCAAGAAGAAGTTTAATTTGGAAAAAAGAATAGACCACCGGTCTATTGGCTGTTTGTTCATGAAGTTGTGTGTTAGTTCTAGGGGTGGCAATTCTCGACACCCGACACGATAAACGACATGAACCCGATACGAAGTTAAACAAGTTTGGGTTGAGGATAAATAGGTTTGGGTTGAGGATAAACAAGTTTAGGTCAAAAACAGGTCAACCCGTCTAACCCGTTTAATAAACGGGTCGTGTTTGGGTTGAGTAAATGTTAAACAGGTCAACACGTGAACCCGTTTAAGTATATATGCGTTTAAAAATAAATATATAACTTGGTTTAATGTTGGATAAGGATTAAATGTATCTTATTATGTACTTAATATGAGTGAATTAAGATTATAAATTAAATATTATTGAAATTGACCCTTATAACTCAGATATCATATTGTTGTATAGTTATTTGTATTTTATCTTTATCATATTTTAGATTATTATATCATTTTTGCATTTAAACTAGTTAAATCAACAAACCACCAACATTATTCTTTGTTTGACCTATTTACTTAAACAGGTTACACGGGTCATAAACGGGTTACGTGGGTTATGCAGGTCTGGGTTAGGGTTGAGCTTCTTGACACAATTAATAAATGGGTCGTGTTTGGGTAGAGGTAATTTCAACCCGCGAACCCAAATAGGTCAACACGAACACGACTCGATTGACACCCCTAGTTAGTTCACCAAAAATAGAATTATATTTAAATGATAAAGCAGGCCCACGCGTAATTACTTGGTGTTCTTATTGGGTTTTCCTCCCATTTTTCATTCAAACTATTCATTTCGAAACACCTTGGTGTTCTTATTGTTTTTTCCTCCCACTTGTGGGCAGTTTGTTCATGAAGAGTGTGTTTTTTCAAACCAATCATTTCCAAACACCGAATCATCAAATAAAAGGATCGAAATCTTGTTACCATAATAGATCAAGAAGAAGCTTAATTTGGAAAAAGAATAGACCACCGGTCTATTGGCTGTTTGTTCACCAGAAAAATAGAATTATATTTAAATGGTGAAGCAGGCCCACGCGTAATTACTTGGTGTTCTTTTTTGTTTTTCCTCCCATTTGTCATTCAAACTATTCATTTCCGAACACCTTGGTGTTCTTATTGGTTTTTCTTCCCACTTCTGGGCAGTTTGTTCATAAAGAGTGTGTTTGTTCACCAAAAAACTTTGACCTTTCTTATCAAATTTCTTCATATCCTCTCACCTCCCTTTTTTCAAACCAATCATTTCCAAACACCGAATTATCGAAATCATGTTACCATAATAGATTAAGAAGTTTAATTTGGAAAAAAGAATAGATCGATGGTCTATTGGCTGTTTGTTCATGAAGTTGTGTGTTTGTTCACCAATAAAAATAGAATTATATTTAAATGATGAAGCAAGCCCACGTGTAATTAGTTGGTGTTCTTATTGGTTTTTCCTCCTATTTGTCATTCAAACTATTCATTTCAAAACACCTTGGTGCTCTTATTGGTTTTTCCTCCCACTTGTGGGCAGTTTGTTCTTGAAGAGTGTGTTTATTCAACAAAAATTTTTTTACTTTTCTTATCAAATTTCTTCATATCCTCTCATCTCTCTTTTTTCAAACCAATCATTTCCAAACACTGCATCATTGAAAAAAAGGATCGAAATCATGTTACCATAATAGATCAAGAAGAAGTTTAATTTGGAAAAAAGAATAGACCAACGGTCTGTTGGCCGTTTGTTCATGAAGTTGTGTGTTTGTTCCCCAAAAAAATAGAATTATATTTAAATGATGAAGCAGGCCTACGCGTAATTATTTGGTGTTCTTATTGGGGTTTTCTCCCATTTTTCATTCAAACTATTCATTTCGAAACATCTTGGTGTTCTTATTGGTTTTTCCTCCCACTTGTGGACAGTTTGTTTATGAAGAGTGTGTTTGTTCACCAAAAAACTTTGACTTTTCTTATCAAATTTCTTCAAATCCTCTCGACGCTTTTTTCAAACCAATCATTTCCAAACAAGGAATCATCGAAAAAAGGATCGAAATCATGTTACCATAATAGATCAAGAAGAAGTTTAATTTGGAAAAAAGAATAGACCACAAGTTGCAATCATGAGACATCCATGGGTAGCCGGTAGGCTCATTTCTGAATAATTGTGGTTGAAACTCAGAAATGGATGGGTTCAGACTAATTCGCAAATGCTAAGCTATTGATTGACGTGTTAGGTGTCGGGAAACAAGTCTGTAAAGGTGTGAACCCGTGAGTGTTTGTTGCACGTACGACTGCACGAGTTAGTGGTGTGGCCATACGCTAGAGAAAGTGAAAGAATTAAAGAAACTAACTGAATCTTAAAAATCGAACATCAGCCAATGAGTTTTACGTAGTGCTTGTTCATTTGGTTTTTCAACAATAGGTGTTGCCGTGTTGCATGATGATGCGCAAAAGAATACTACTGGTATGATGTTAATTTATATATTTTTGTTAATTTTTGGATATATGACATATACACATATATACAAGAGCTAGCTAGCATTTTGTTCATAAATGGTGGTTCTATAGAACAAATTTTTCAGAAATAAGGTTTGCTTTGCTCATAAATATATGATGGTGCTTGAGGGAACATACCTTCCATCCAACTAATATCTCTCACCGGCCACAAAAGCTCGACCGCCACCAAAGTGTCTTATCTCATTGTCAACCTAGCTAGCATATCTGTTTTTTCAAAAACAATAACAAAGAACACAAGGGCACTGATAGTAACGAAACGTACATTGGGTTGAGGCATGCTGCTGCATGTGTGCACAGATGGTTGAAACTGCTTAACATTAATGGAGAGTTATGGACTTGTGAACATTTGGTAAAGGAGGAGATTAAGTTAATCCAGGAGTTTGGACATTTATATATACGAGTAAGTAAGTTGGTGTGGGATTTGATGAGAGATTAATACAAAGTCAACAAATGTAATGAGTTATAATGTGGTTTTGGAACGTATGAGAAAAAAGTTAAGGTAACTTACAAACTATTACTAGATGGCAATAAAGATTGTGTGATAACGTAGCTCTAATTAATATGATAAATGAAATGTAAGTTTAGGGTTCAAATTCATTAGAAAGAAAACTAACGTTTATTTTGTTCAATATCAACTTTGTTTTGCACATAGTATTAGTCAAGTGAAGACAAAAGTTCAATGCAGAACAATAATTATCTAAAGAACAAATCAAGTGATCTCAACCATCCATCTATTTCAAATCTAATGGTCTAGATTAATCCTTATTTTAATATAATTAAATTATTGAATGGCACTTTTGTAATATCACTCACAATTAATCTAAGGGGTAACCGACCCTTCTCACTGAATCATTACATCTCATTTCTTCATTTAACACACACTCTCTCATTTACTCTCACCAACAAAGGTTTCCGGCTACTGTAGCGATTGTTCCGGCGGAAGAGCGAGGAAGGAAGCGGCGTCCCGAAACTGGCGAGCTATGGCTTTTGGTGATTTCCGATAAGTCCTCTTTATCACCTCTTTATCACCTCTTCATCATCTGATTCTTTTCATCTTTGATTTGTTGTGGTTTTTGAGATCTGACGTCATCGTCTTCGTCATTTTTGAGTTGGAGAGTTTTGGCGATTGAACGATTGAACAATGACATTTTATGTTATTAGAAGTTTGTTTAGATACAGATTTGTTGTGGTTGTTGTTGATCGGAATATATATTTTTTCTAGCCTGAACACAAATATCATGCCCAATAACGTTGCAAAATTTGAGAATATGAGAAATTGAAGATTGTTCTAAAAGAAGAAGGAATAGTCACCTGGGATTAAAAGTGTGAATGACCTTTGATGGACAAGAGTAGGTAAAAGAGTTGTAGGCTCACCTACAGAGGAAAGAGAGTGTAAGAGTAATGACTTTACTAAATCATATAGAGTGTAATAATGGTTATTTTGAACTTTTTTTTTTTTTCTCTTTTACTGTGTTTTGAATAGAGTAAAGATGGATGTGACCTGCATTTTGCATTTGGTCCTTCTAATATCCTACGCTTGGTTTTATTTTTTTTGTCAATCAAATCATCACGGGAGCATTTTGATATTGACACACATCATAATGTCACGAGACCTCGATGAAATTTTGATTTGTAATACTAATTTTGTAAAAAATGTTAAATTTTTGTAGCACCTGGTCCAAAGTATTTACATACCACCGAACCATCTTCTATAATGCGGAGTAACTTTTCACAACACAAGAAATAATGAAATAGTTACTAGAATAATGAGATTATATGAAAGGATCACACGTGATCCACCAAAGAATCACATGTGATTTACAATTTTCCATAACAAAACACACCAAAAAGACCAGAATCATGTATGATTTACTCATTTCTTGATTAAAACAGAATCACATGTTTTTAGAACAAAGAGTAAATCACAAGTGATTTACATTTTTTCATAACAAAAAAAATAAATAAATAATAAAAAAAAATCACACGTAATTTTACTTGCAATATATTGTACATCATCTTCTAAATCTGCATTTTCTAGAA
>LBNU01028936.1:54498-65447 GCA_014162995.1 Artemisia annua
TTTTTTTTTTTTTTTTTTTTTTTTTTTTTTTTTTTTTTTTTTTTTTTTTTTTGTAACCTGGGTTTCCGACTCGACATTGTGAGCCGGTTAAAATCACATGTGATTTTAATGTGATAAAAGTAGATTCATGTGGGAAGGGTTAATTATTTGGATTTTGGAATCGTGTGTATAATTAGGAATTCATCAGTTGTTTTGATGGCAAGTAGTTACTAGAATTACACGTGATTCACCAAAGAATCACATGTGACTTTGTACAAATCACATGTGATTGCTGTAAAATAATATCAAAACTAATAAAGAGTATACTTTAAATTTTTATGAGAGAATCACACGTGATCCACCAAAGAATCACATGTGATTTTTATACAAATCACATGTGATTGCTGTAAAAGAATCTCCGAACTAATAAAAAGTATATACTTTAATATTAATTGTTTTGATGCAAAATCACATGTAATATTATGCTAAATCATTTAACATATATATTTATCATAACAAAACACTATATAAGAGCACCACATGTAATTTACTCATTTCTTGCACCACATGTAATTTGCTCATTTCTAGATAAAAGTACATTAATATTGGATTCAATTTACTCAACGTCAATGAGTCAAAGCACAATAAAGTTAAGTCCTAGTTAGACAACCAATGTAGGTCCACCTAATCAAATTCAAATCCATTTCTTCTCTTATGAAAAACTTAAGCTGGTACACAAGAAAGATGTCTCCCACATCACCTCTACAAACACTTCATTATCAAACAAACCATTTGTCAATGGTCATAAGTTGTTGTCTGCACCAACTAGAGTCCAATCTCCACGCCACCTTACCGGAAAAAATTTCCGATCACTTTCCGACGACAAAACCACTGTCACCGACCTCACCTTCGAATTCACCGTTTGTCGCGTCTAATCCTTTGTAGAAATCAAACAGAACAAAATCAACCCATTAGTAGAAAGCTGAGAACCGGATTGTGTATATTGATGACGGGGAGGAGGGGGATTACGGTGGCGCGTGGAGCGCGTGTGAGACGATACCGCCACATGAGTATTTAGCGACGGTGAGAGTGGCGTCGTCGGTGCATGAAGGTGTTGTGTGATTTTCCGGTTAACCGGTTGTTATTGCGTGTTTGTGTGTGTATTTGTTGAGAGAGAAACAAGTACGTTTTTTTGAGAATTAAATGAGGGTTATTTTAGATATTTTGGGTTTTTATAAGATTGGGTGTATTGATCACAACCACTGGATCAAAATGAAATCAATGGACGGGATCGACTCTTTTGTTCTTTAAAGAATGATTGTTCGCTGGGGATCTCACCTCAATGGATATGATTCACAGAGCACTGTTTAAGTGGGGCCGGCTGCATGGGCCACCAAAATTATAAGGGCCTCATAATCTTTCTAGTCTAGTAACATTTATTGCACAAGGCCTCCAAAATTCATGAGACGGCCCTGGTTTTCAACACCTTTGCTTATAAATCGGCAAAAAGTTTGGTCTTCCATCAACGTAGGACGAACTGTAACTCGTATATTTTACTCCAACTCTTATTTTGAATTCCTCACTTTCTTTGAAAGACGATATCTAATTTATAGTAGTACAAATTTGGCCATATAGCATCTCGTTACGAAGCTTATTAAGGATAACTCCACTTCGGATCATGCTTTTTCTCGTTCCTTTTGTACTAAGTTTTCCTGAAGCAGCACCAGCTCTTTACATGTATCATACAGGAGCTTAAGCAATCCCGCTATTTTATATACCATAATGAATCATCAACCGAGAGCTTACTCTCTTCGATCCAGGGATTTTAGTAGAGCCCTAGAACATTCAAGCGCCGAGTTAAAAAAGTCGATCAACATACAAAACTGAGTCTTTTCTTTATATTTATTGCCAACACATTGCTTCAACAATCAACAAGACACAAAATTTGTTCATAGAGGCAACCTGAGAATGGTTACGTCGTCAATATGGTATACAAATTTCACAACACCTACCGATATCATCATCACCAAGATCGTCAATATTACATCATACATTATCGTGGCGCTTTTTCACAAAAAAATAATAAAAAAATAAAACATTTCATCTTTCCGTCACATTATATCTTTGGGGGCTTTAGCATGAAACGACGACGACTCAGACGAGGGATATGTTCGTAATCAGATGTTTCCGCGCAAATTTACCTCTTTACTATTCATATCGGTTGCTAGTTATAAGTTGACCAGGAATTAAGTATTTATCTGTAACCACCACCATATGGCTGTTGACCATAACCACCACCGCCACGACCCATCATTGGGTTATAAGCTCCGGGTGGTGGATATCCGGCAGAAGGAGGTTGCATTTGATACTGGCCCATGGGCTGCTGGTTCATGGCTCCATAACCTACTCCATAGCCTGGAGCTGCACCAGGACCAGCCATGCTGGGACGCATCATGGGGTTCGGTTGTGGTCTGAGTACACCCGCACCAGCACGTCCAATACCAGAACCGGATCCCATGGCCTTGCCCATGGTTATGTTAGAAGTCATGGGAGTTAAACTAGGTTTCTCCATTCTTTTCTCTTTCCTGTTCAAGGCTTCAAAGTCAACCCCGATACTGGACATCGGGTTTGTTTTAGCTGCAAATTATAATTAAATCCATTATCAAGATAGTTTACACTAGAGACAAGAGGTGGTAAGATCGACCCATTTACTTACAAATGGCCCAATTTGGGTTGTGTTCTATCTCAAACGGGTCAATAAAATATGAGCGGGCGTTCTGAGGACCATATCCGTATATCATAGTTATTTTCATAAATTTGTATGTATTAAAAGAGGATAAATATTGCGTCTGCAGGTCAACGTAAACCAACCCTGTTCGTCTACACCCATACTAAAGATGACTTACTTCAACCCAAAACCGTTTTGACCCTTTCCCCACCCCGTCCATATTGACACCTCTACAAGACACTTACTAATTACAATAAGGGATGAAAAAACTTACATCCAGCTATATTCAGATTAACGAGTCCTCGGTTCAATGTGTCAGCCCAAACAGCAGATTTAGTCTCGAACTTGGCTGGTTCTTGAGAAACGACAACAAGGGCACCCGTTGACGCATTGAGTGTTGAACCCGACTGAACCGGCTGTGGCTGTTGATAAAAAGTTGAAGCAGTGGAAACTTCAGCCACAGGTTGAACTGGAGCCGATGTAACCTGATGTTCATAACCTCCGTAAAAGTTGCCCTGAGCAGGTTGTCCATTAGAACCGGGAAAACCCGGACCCATTTGAGCTGGAAACCCTCCAGGACCCATGGTTTGACCATATTGGTATGGTGTAGGTTGACCACCTTGAGATGGAGGTTGACTGGGTTGACCCGTAAAACCTGTTTGAGAAGGTCCAGTTGGTGGTAGGAGTTCTGCTAGAAAATCTGTAGTTTGGTCAAAACCACCACTGTATCCAAAATTATTCGCAGGGGCTGATGTCGGGGGGACTGGTTTGGGTGGTTCAGCACTTTGAACAGGGGCAGATGTTGGCTGTGGTGGGGCTGAAAATACGTCTGTAGTAGGGGCAGCTCTAAAAGGACCGTCACCAAATGGATCTTCAAATCCCTGAGAATATAATAACACAATAAATAAGTAGTTCAAAACGGTCTTTCAAGTATTTTGAGTTTGTGAAACACACCTGAGTGGGGCCAGCTGGTGCTGAAGATGCAGCCACAAACGTTTGACCACCGAAAGAAACAGGTTCAGAAGCCACAACCGTAACAGGCACAAGAGCCAACGCATCCAAAGAGAAAGGGTCTGATGGAGAAGAGCCGAATAAATCTGTTCCAGTACCACCTGATGTTGGTGGGGCCGCTGTTGATCATACGGATATATTATATATGTTGTTCAAGTATGAAGAATCACTATTAAATAATAATAAAATGGAAACGCTTATTTGAATACCTTTAAATGAACCACGAGGATCAAATTCGTCAAAGCCATTAGTTTCTTGATTTGTGGTGGCTGCAGGTGGTGGAGGAGGTGCGGCTGCTACTGGTGGTGGAGGTGCGGCTGCCACTGGTGGTGGAGCAACTGCAGGAGCTGCCGGGGTGCTAGAATGACTGGTGGTGACAGGTGGCGATGCTAATTTCGTCTCTCCATCCCTGCACCATGCTAGAAAGTCAGACTAGATTCAACATGAAACGGACCAAAACATATATAATTTAAACAAAATGATTCAGCTAATTTTAAATTTTACACGTTTGAACTCTTAGAGATAAAACATAACCCGAGCGACCCTTTTATAAGTAAATGGATCGAATTTGCCACCACAATATATACAAATTAGGTTCTTGACAATTTATACCTGTCATTAGAAATGGGACTACGACCGCCAGACACAGCATCTTCATAGCTAGGAGGCCCCCCAAGATTTTGTTCCGAAGATTTCCGCTCAAAATTCCTGCTCAAACAAGAAATTTGAAATCAAACAATTGCTAAGGTATACATTAACATACGATAAAATGGTAGCAACAACAATGATCAAGAAAAATAATTGAACTGTTTATATATACACTAGGTTACCTTCCATCATGAGATTGACCATCACCTTTCTCGTTGCTCTCTCTGCATCAAAAATATATACATAAACCGTTTATATATATCACCAAGACGGGCACTTTCAGAAAGGAAAAAAAATAAGGTTAAATAAGGAATGGGTCAAATGGGTCAAGTGAGTCAAGCAGGTTGAAAGGCGGAGTTCTATATTCATTGCATACAACCTTTTGAATCGTTATATACTCAAATAGTTATATCATTACATTTATTATATACAAGTAATAAAAAACACAAAAAAAAGGTTTACTGGGTCAGCCCGACTTAACCTATCATGTCTTGACCCGTTATCCAACCCGTCTACCCCGCATATCTTGCTACCTCTAACAAAGTGTATAGACATACCTGGAGGAATATGGTCCTTCATCTTCATAGTTCCGTTCCCTATCTCTGTCAGAGCTTCTACTTCTTCGGCTGCTGCCATAGTTATCACCATCAGAACTTCTTCTACCATCATCCCTATATCGATCCCGCCCATACCTTTCTTCACCATAACGATCTCCATCACGACTACCACCATATTTATCATCACCCCATTCTCTTTCCCTTCCATACCCGTTACGGTCATCATCTCTACTTCCATAACCATATCTATCATCTTCATAGCCTCCTGCACCAGGGTATGATCCGGGGCGTCTTCCTCCTGATGTATTGTGAAACCTGATTGGAATATAATTGTCACATTTCTCATTCTAATAAGAAAATACAAAATAATAATCGCATAGGGATCATTAATAATGCTATGTATATTTAATGAACTCACTTGTCCCAGTTGGCAGCAGCCTTCTGTCGAACTTCCTGTATTCTTTCTTTATCGTTCACTAAAGCGACAAGACTCTGTGACTTCTTCCTTACATTGTTCCCCTGATCCCTCCCGGTATGATCAAGATACTGAAACTCCGACAATGACTAACACAAAAAGAAGAAGACATACTAATTAATTAAGAAACAATAAACTAAGAAATAAAGTTAATAGAATGAACGATAAGTTTCAAGGAATAAAAGTATACTGTTATTTGATAAGAATGTTCCTTTATTTCTTCTATGACACGCTCCGATCCATTTGCTACCAAGTATTCAAGAACAGTCAAACCCTGATGCAGAATAAGAAAAGGTCAGATCGTGATTGCATTATCTATTGAAGATTGGGCATGAAAAGATAATCCACGTCACAAATCTCGAGAAAAATAAGACACGTCAAAGCGGACTTATGGGCCAAATGGATTGATAATCGCCTAAAATGCGAAACTTTTCAAAGTAAACTATTAACGAAATAACACAATTTTTGTAATCATATTTGACACACTAATAACTTGCATATATATTTGAAAATTTAGACTAGAAATATTCCGGTTAGCCTACCCCAATCGAGCCCATTTCTGATCATACAAAAAATATCCATTTTGACCCATTACCCAACAACCAGCCTGCAAATTTCGTCACCTCTAGCTTAAAGAAACACCATAGAAGTATAATTTATCATAAGAAAGGTTTAAACCTTGTACACGTGGCGCCAGTTTTTTCCAGTATCATTTATACGCTTCCATATAATCGACATGATCATCTGGTATTCATGACTGCATATACGACGAAAAATTAATTTTTTTGTTGGAAAAATTAGCCATGTGGTATCTTATATGTAACGTGAGAAAATCTTACTAGTTTCTTGAAGCCATTGCGATATCAGCAAGAAGCGATCCATGCGGACCCCACGTCTCATTACTAGTAGCATCAAGAACCTGCAAAAACATAGATTAAGCGCTATAAAAACATAAACAGATAATTTGAAGTACAAAAGTATATGGGATAAAAAAGTTCACCTTTTGTTCTATTGTCGGAACTTTAAGGACTTTCTTGTTGACTCCTCTCTTACTGCAAGGAACATATAAATTAAGCATCACGAGACTATAAAAATTTGATTAAAAGTCAGCAGGAAAACAAAGTGAACGTACAGGTCTCTGACAGTTTGATCAAAGGCCTTCTTCATTGTCCCAAAGAAGTATCTACACTCTCTCCAAACCGAAACGTGCTAAAGAATTATTTTGCTCTGAACTATACTGCAACAAAATACAATTTGTGTTACTTGTCGACACTATTATCAAAATATAAATGCATAAACTCACTTTATAGTCACACTACCGTTTGTACAAACATCAATATTTAGCTATAACAATCATCCCTTGATATCAATAAGCTAACATGGCCTAATTAGTGAAGATGAATTAGTGGGACTTAAATATGCAGCACTTGCATTAAAGTTACACGGTTATGATTCTAACTGTTCGCAGTCAAAGGAATCACAGTCTTGCGTACGTAAACTGATTCTTATAAAGAAGCATAAAACAGCAATAATGTATATGGTTCACTCGATCCATATGATCATCCTACATCCATGGGCAAAACCGCCATCTTTCAATTTATATACAGATGTTTCAAAGTGAACATCCATGGAACCTTAGCTACAATCTCTCGCCAACTATTTTTGAGTCACACTTTTAACAAGGATAACTGTAAAAACTAACTACCTATTAGAAGCGCATTTACTCTAATAGTCTAATTCTTCAAATGGTAATAATAATCACTTTAACCTATCAAAGTGTGTTAAGTCTATCTCGCTCCAAATGGTAATAACACTATATTTCCTAAAGTCACACTTTAACAGATATAACTGTAAAAACTACCTATCACAAGCGCGTTAATTCTAATTCTTCAAATGGCAATAATATTCACTTTATAAGTACTAACCACAAACGCAAAAACAACAACAATACTCAATCCCGCCCAGGCAGGGTATGTGGTATGGGGGAGGTAGGATGTAGACAGTCTCACCCCTAGCCAAGTAGAGACCGCTTCCAGAAAAACCTCCGCCATACCTATCACAAGCACGTTGATTCTAATTCTCCAAATGGAAATGTACTAATAATACTATTTTTCCTAAAGTCACCTATCATAAAATAACCACCGCCTAACGGCCTAGTGGTAAGTCACCTAAACTCCTCACAAACGGTCTACCATTCAACCTAACTAGGTACACATATAAGGGTAGCCAATGAAAGGGTCAGAAACGGTCACAGGGACACCTCGGTTAGGCCGCGCACATCTGAGTCAAAGACTCGCCCTTCCCGGATAACCTAAATAGTAAAAACCTAACCTAAACATCATTTCTTGATAAAAATTTAAAATTTAACAAAACCCTGAAAAACTAACAACTATAAAATCCAAACAAAATCTCAAAACAGTTTCTTGAATCTAATAACAATACATTAACTTCAACACATGAGCATAACTTTATTAAAAAAAAAAAAAAAAAACATAGATTAGCGGACTTGAAAAGTGTTCTCTACCATTTTATAAAGTAATATTTCACATTTAAAATGCTATTTCACACTATAATAAAAGTTAGTAATAATCTCTATATAACTATAGCTATGCAAACATGATATACATGGCATGAGTCCTTTTTTTATTACAAGAATGACACTAAAATCAAAAGGTATTTTATGAAGTGAGAATGATAAAAAGTAGTAGCAACAAATTTGTCTAATTTGATAAGATGAATCTAATATATGTATGTAAGTTTAATTTTTGTTAAGATGCATCATCTGTCTAATTTAATAAGATGTATCTTAATTAGTTTTGAAAAAAAANATAAATTTGGAAAAATATTTGTTTTAATGTAAAAATAATGGTTGCTTTATAATTAAAGAAAAGTATTGTTAGTTGTTTTTTTTTGGTGTACTTTTGGAGGTGGCATGTAGTAAAAAAAGTCTTTGTTGGTGTCTCTTATACTTTTCTTATTCAAAATTTATTTATTTTTACTATTTTATTTTATGAGCTTTTTAGAAAAACTAAAAGTACATTTATAAAAAAAAGTTTAGAAAAAAAAAAATCTAGAAACATTGTGTACAAATATTTTAGATTGTTAATGGCATTGTTTTAAAACCTGTGTTTACACGACGGATTCATACAGTTTTGGGCGAAAAACCCGGTTGAACCGTGATCCGATGGATCAACCGGGTCAGATAAAAAACCAGATTTTAAATCATTGGTTAATGGGACATGAGATGACGTTTGAGAATCACATAATATGTATAGGATGAATATTTAGCGTAAATACAGCGATCACAAGATTTAGAATTTATAATTCTCACATAAGTTACGACTATAACTCGTTTATCCTCTAACCTCTAATGTAAGCGGCTATTTCATGTCAGATTTATGTCGCGTTTTCATATTTGTGTCAAAGATTACCGTCATTAATTAAGTTACATACATTACTATGGCAACGGGGCCGGGTATGCGGGGAATGGTTGATACCATCCCCATCCCCGAAGTTAGATAGTTATCCCCATCCCCATCCCCATCCCCGTCGGGGGTCACAATTGCATCCCCATCCCCATCCCCTATGGTGAACGGGGATCCCCAATGGGGAATCGGGGATTTTTTTCCCCATTACATAATTGACATTTTAAATAGATTTCAAATGGTGCAACCATACTAAACGCAACCAAAATTCATTCATTAGATTAAGTTCAAGCATTCGACAAAACATAGTAAAGAGTACGACTTATTGTAAGTACGAAAACGGCTACAATTGGAAACAAAAACGCGAACTAATCTAACATGCAAAGGTACAACGACCATTAACATGAGTATATTAGCTATTAATTGAGAATATTTTAAATATTATACACGTATATAATTTTATTCATGTATAAAAGATATTCGAGGACGGGTTCGGGGACGGATACGGGGACCCGAGGGTATTACCATCCCCGCCTCCATACCCGCTTTTGAGTAATGGGGATTCCCATCCCCATCCCCATACCCGGTCAACTCGGGGATTCCCCGGTCAAATCGGGGTCGGGTATCGGATTCTCCGTCGGATTCGGATTTTTTTGCCATCTCTATTACTATCTAGTTTTTATTTTTACGAAATCGTATACTTATAGTGATAGATTGCCAAATTGAGAAAAGTAAATAACTTAAGAATTGCTAATGCGTATCTTAATGAGTGCAAGTGTGTGCAACTACTATTAAGCATTACTCAATTTTTTAAAGTAAGTAAAACCTTCCTCAGAAAACTATCCATCATGTTATTTATATTTATCATTCTCATTCTCATTTGCCTTGAATGTTCTACACTATCCCTATTTATTATTTCTAACAAATTTGTTTGACTTTACAATGATTAGTTGAACAAAAAGTCCTTTAATAATTATTCCATGTGACAAACCAACCTAAAGTTTTACAATAATATATTCTTGATGTTCTTTTGTATCTAGTACATTTTTAACATCCCATATTAGCAATACATATATTTTTAATTTCAATCTTTGGAATAAAATCGAGTAAGAATAAAAAAGAAGATATATGAGTACTTTCTATTTTTATACAATCCGTAATAATTAAATATGTCGGAAATAAATCTACCACAAGGCTATATTTAAACAAAAGTGACACACTGACACATACATGACTATTAATTTAATGACATTTAATTTTTGTACCAACCAACAATGCAACTAATAAAAAGAAGAGATAGTTAAGTTGTAACAATCAATAATAAATTAAATTGCAAATTAGTTGAACCTCTTTTACCTATGCCTATAGTCTAATTTTTGACTTCATGGTTATTATTGTATTTATTTATTAAATGGAAAATTACATAAAATGATTTTGAATATGTATGGCGATTGATTCAAACATCGTGAATTTATTGTTCAAAAGTTTGAAAACCATAGTTACCCAAAAGAAAAAAGAAAAAAATTTCTTTATTTTTCCAGTTCTAACTAATACATATAATATGTATTCATTGGGGTATCGGCCTACTCCTATCACCCCTCCATTATACATGTTTAGTTGATCAAAAAGAGTTATGAGAAATAGCAATTTGATTTAATCTCAAATTCTAAATGTCATATTAACAATTGCTCATGAGGCTAGGGCTATGTTTGGCACAAAGCTTTTTGGAGCTTTTTTGAGCAATGAGCGGTGAACAACGAGCTTTTTTATTTTTAGTGTTCGTTTGGCATGAGAGCTGTGGGCTTTGCTATTTTTTAGGAAAGCTCATTTTTCCAATGCTTCTTTATGAAGCTGTGAGCTTTTTTGGCTACTGCTCATAGCTCACTGCTACTGCTCACAGCTACTTTTGCCAAGCATAGCCTAGATCCTTTTAAAAGAGTTGGCTTCCAAAAAGGTTACACAAAGTTAAAGTTTTTTCGCCAGAAGATCATTTGGTATATTCTAATTTACCAAGTTTATAGGTAACTTTTATTTATTTAAGTTCGTTACTCATTATCATAACTAAAAGTTAATTACTTAATTGTCTTTATAATTTTCAAAAGTAAATATCATTTATAATTTTTTTT
>LBNU01028936.1:65452-110031 GCA_014162995.1 Artemisia annua
TTTTTTTTTTTTTTTTTTTTTTTTTTTTTTTTTTTTTTTTTTTTTTTTTTTTTTTTATTATTTTTTTTTTTTTTTTTTTTTAATTTTTTTTTTTTTTTTTTTTTTTTTTTTTTTTTTTTTTTTTTAAGCAAATCTGTTTTCTAATATAAATATAGCTTTAGTATATGGAAAATGATATTTGTCCTTACCTTTTGTGTCTAAAATTTATAATCATGTGATGATAGCAAGTGAAGAAATAAAGAGCGAGATGATAAATGATATGTAGTGCATTCCAAGTGGCATGCGCGTTACGGTTAGAGGACGAAATATGAATAGAAGTCACGAGGCTATATAAGTAGTCTTACTACATAGTGACATAGTGTCGTGTTCTTCAAATCAACACTAAATGTAGATTGTCATGTTATTGAAAATAGCTATAAATAAACCAAATTTACATAGTAATAAGCTTGCTGGAGACACCTTGTCAACAAAGTACATGTCAATAATAGCTGTAAATTGAATACTTTTTGTAAATTCGAATCCCATGTTTGTACACTGCTTTTATCATCCAAGTGATGGGACATATTTTTGGGTCTTCTGTAGTAATAAAATGTGAATATGACCGACAAAGGGTCGCGCAATGGTACAAAATGAGAGCAGACCGGATGTGGTGAAATATTATAACAAAAACAAACCATGTAGTACTTGTTTCATTTAGTTTGCTACAACTTTATAACAGTTCAATACCATACCAACTCAAGCCTTACGTTGGAAAAAAAAAAAAAAAAAAAGGTTTTGGACCAGACCCTGATGTCTAACCGAATATACAGGTTCTAGTTCTGGTTCAATTTCACAATTGTCGCGCGTATTGCACTTACAATTCATTCAATTCACAAAAGGTTAGTCGAAACCTAGATAATCAAGTCTTATCCGATCACCTTAAGTAGAATACAGTCAGCATACAGTGGGGAAATATTGGATAGCTCGTGATATTACGGCTGAAGAATACAAAAATCTATCTCTCATAAATCAGATTATAAGCTATATAAACACTACCAGGGCGTTTTTAGATTTTTCTTTTTAAAAAAAACAAAGGAGCAATGCCCATAGCGGGAATTAACCAGCATTATCACCTGGCTTATCTTTCTCTTGATAAACCGTCTCTAAACATTCCTTGGCTCGGTGAACTTTTGACTGCAGATAGAAACTCCCATTCTTGGCGTTTCGTTCAAATAAAGTATCATATTTCTGTAAATTACAAAACATTACCCAAATGTTACAAAAAAAAACTCTTTTAAAAGACGCAACAGAAAACTAGGTTGATTATATATTAAGGAACCGACTACTTTTAGACCAGACCAACTTTCAAAGATCCCAATTTTAGGGTAATCCGACCACATACTTAAAAACTGGAAACCAGTCAGAATAATAAACATGTTAAATACTAGCCTGCGCGATTTCTTCCCAGGAAGAATGCTCGCTGACACCAAGAATTTGTCTGGCTTCTTGTTCGGTCATCGCCTTGCTTCCTTTACGCACAGCATTTTGTAATGTTTCTTGAGCAACACCCGTTTTTGATGCATCTGTCATTAGCCCAAAACAATAAATACATACTCCATTTGTTCGGTTATGTCGAGACAATATTTGACTTATCAAAATCTTTAGCAATGTAAATTGTCTAGGCAATTTTCTAAAAAAGGTCTGAAGAAATTTAATTAACGAAAAGATACAACTAATAAACATCCCATCTGTAAGGAAACAAGGACACCTATAAATACAGTAGATTAAAAGGTGAAATTTTGTATCCACTTACTGATAAATGGATCGATTTTGGTTATTACTTAATGGGTCAAATAAAGATTCTAACTAGAAAGTAAGCATGTCAAATGGGTTGAAATGTATGAAAAACCTCCTAAATTAATTTATTAAAAAAAGTTAATTATTTTTCTCATAACATAGTTAAATAGTAAAAAGTGTACACCTATTTCGACTTTCCTAACCCGAACATACTTTTACTGTTACCCAAACCGCCCTTTTTCCCACCTCTAGGAGAATATTAAATAAAAGCATTTCAGAAATTGTTTCACAAAAGCAAACACCCAAATTGTACTAGAAGTCACGTAAGTTAAGTGGCCCCTCATGCAACAATAATGTGCATGTCTTAAAGCCACTTATATGACTACTGACCATGTTTCATAATGTCATTAAGTAATATATACGAAAAGCAAATTATTGATGATATTGGAGATCCAAGCCAGTTTTACCACTTTTCCACTCGGCATATAGTTCGGTGAGCTTTACTCTTTATATGGTTGTATCTTTATTTCAAGCATGCATATCACATGATTACATATTGAACAAATGTCCAATCAGATCTAGATTTCAAAAGTAGCTTCACACAATTCTAAAAGGTAAAGCAACACCACTAACCAAAGGTAGCTAGAAGCAATCATACGTGCATCTGAGCCTAAACACAACATCATGACCAGAAAAACCTTATGCAAATAATTGAAGATACGCCAAAAGCTATTACTATGTACTCAACAACAACAAAAACCAAAAAAGTCTTCACATAAGCGGTAGTGGACAAAAATACGGACGCCAAATCATTATGAGTTGACGTATATGTCAAATCAGAACCGAATCATAATGAAAAAAAAGTAATGCTGTCAAAACTTACTTTGAAGGGCCTGACGATATGCTTGAACTAAAGCCCTAGCCAATATTCCACCTCCCATTACAATCAAATTTGCAAGAATCTTGGCGGCCTGCACAAATTTAATAATGCAAGTTAAAATTTCTGAACTCCATAAATATGTATAAATGACTTCCATACAGCCATACAGTAGCCCCAAGATACACAAGGTGAAGGCCAAACAGGGTCTGAAATGGCATTAACTGGTAGTACGACATCTAATGTATCACAAAAAACCTGATAGAATTAGTCATTGACCCATTGTACACCGCTACTAGTGCACCATTGAAAACGGAAAGTGATTTGTACACTGCCATTTTTACATGGTACACCACTAAATCAAATCCAGTATAGATAAAAGGCCACAATCAATTATAAACCAGTTACGCTAAATCATCCAGAGAAGGTGATTGCTGTAACTTTCTACATAAAGAGACGCTATGGGTGAAATGGAGTAATACTTACTGCTTGAATGATAGAAGCTTTTGGAATGAGCAATTAAAACAGAATGCTAGCTGGGGTTGGTGGATAATGTTACTTATGAGACAACAAATTCATGAGCATGTAGTAATGAAAGTAGGAAATGGTAAGGAAACATCTTTATAGTATGACAACTGGAGTAGGATGGGGCTCTTGTTAGATATTTCACCAAAACGACAAATTCATGCTCAAGGCTTTCTATATCAACAAAACTGTGTGATATAGTGAACATAAATACGCGCGAGATTCAATGGCCTGTGATATGGTTACAACAGTTAGCTGCCATTCAGAATTTAAAACAATCCACCTAGGACCACATGATAGAGAAAAATTTCAACGGAAAGCAAGAAATGGAACACCAACTGATTTCTCGGTGAAGGTTTGGGAAGTGCTAAGACCAAAAGGTCAAGAAGTGACATGGTGGCGACTTGTATGGTACACCCACAGTATACTACGTCATACTTTTATTCTATGGTTAGTACTTAGTAATGGGGAGAAAACTAAAGATCCAAGATCAGCTTAAAGTTTGGGATCACATCTAGGATACGGCGTGCTGTTTTTGTAAGACTCAAAGTGAGTCGCACTCTCATCTGTTTTTTGAGTGTCCATGTCCGATACAGGTACATGCGCTGATGCGCAAATGGTAGGAGTTTCAGACCATGGAAGCAATTGGTAGAATATTTGAACCCAAGATGCAAGGGAAAACGGATAATGTGTATTGCTTGAAGACTGATTTTTGCGGCTATGATTTACTAAGTTGGCAAGAAAGAAATAATGGGTTGTTTGGCAAAGGGCAAAGGACGAGCGATCAATTATGCAAAACAGTTTATAGTGTGGTTAGAATGAAGATAATGTGTTTTTTTCAATGGAAGTCAGTATTCTAAAATGTTGTCGTAAATCAACCAAGTCCATTTAGCATGGTATGTTGATAACCTAACCTTATGGGTAAACTTTGCATTGTAGTTTACAGCTCAAAATGCACCTCTTACATATGCAGAAGCCAGTTTCCAGCCAACCACACACTTGCATATGCAGAAGCCAGTTTCCACTTTCCATATCAGACTATCAGTAGAAGGTCTACATGGTACACTAGCCGTTAAAGTATCAAGTTGTTGATCATCATCTAACTAATTATTTTGTTCTTTCGACTGTCAATTCCACAGTTCTTGCTCTTCTTATAGCGCGCACAAGCTGTACACACATAATTATGCCACCTCTTTTGGTTTTAATTCAACATATAATTATGTAACCAAGTAACCAGGGTAATTTGGCATACTAAATCTCAAATCAACCAAAGTGGCGGTAATTTGGATTAAGAACCACAGTTGGGTAAAATTGGCAACTACAAGTTCATTTACGCATTTTAGTCAAAATTCACGACAGGCGTCAGGCATGACTCAAATCTCTACAACAACGTACTTCCAATATTCATCCACAGTAAGGAAGGTGAAAATCGATAATACTTGCACATGAGTTACCGAGTCAGCAGTATCTTCAGGATCCTAACTAACTATGATGTGCCATATTCAAGTAATATTCTGCATTAGAACACAATTTTACCTAATGCAGGATCAATGGGAATACGAATGAAATGAATTACCCTTTTTCCCGCTCAAAATCTCACATTGCTACTATTATTTTGTTTCTATAACCTTCCTTAGCTATTCTATGTTTATAGCTTTTCGAGTTTATTAGGATACTGTTTAACGACTGATTCACTTCAGTCAAAATCAATCCGTTTCTATCGAAGCAGTAATATAAAAAGTAGAAATAACCTAACTGCAACAAAGAGAGAAACATTATCTGACACCGATAATTCAGACGACGATGCTACCAACACGTAAGAAAATATCGCACACAACAGCAAGTTTAAACACATTTCCCGTAGTGTTTCTAATCTCTAGACGTCTTCCATGCTCACATTTCTCAAATAACTCAAACGAATACGAATAAACTTGTAATATGAACCGGGTCAAAACCGTCCAAATTCCTCCGACTCACCAACTCACCAAGTAGATTTTTCTTATCACAATACCTATCTCTATTTTGATTTTAAGGATTCAATCGAGTACATTGCTCAATAGCCAACTACAATAAATAAAAGTTCACACACAAACATAAAGTATATATATTAATTTGCCAACAAGAAGTATCGTATGATAAAACCATCATCAAATGGCCCAGTGTTAAGGCACCGAACTTCCTCACAAGAGGTCTACTGTTCAAAACTCATTAGATACATATCTGGGGTGGCTATGGAAAGGGCCAAAAACGGTCACCGGGATAATCCCTTGTGTACATCCGAGTCAAAGATTCACCCTCCGTAAGTAACCCGAACAGGGAAAACCTCATCAAAATGACATAGTGGTAAAGCACCTAATATCCTCACAAAAAGGTCTATTGTTCAAGCCTCACCTCACTAGGTACACATTTGGAGGTGGCAACTGAAAGGGTCAGAAACGGTCACCGGGATAATCCCCAGGTTCAGCTGCGTAAATCTGAGTCAAAGACTCGCTCTCCCCGAGTAACCCGAACATGGAAAACCTCATCAAAATGACATAGTGTTAAGGCGCCTAATGTCCTCACAAAAAGGTCTACAAGTTCAAACCTCACCTCACTAGGTACACATTTGGAGGTGGCATTGTGGCAAGGTAAAGGGTCACAAACGGTCACCAGGATAATCACCCCGAGTAACCTGAATATGGAAAACCTCATCAAAATGACCTAGTGGCCATGCACCTAATGTCCTCACAAGAGCTCTACTATCCAAACCTCACTAGATACACATTTACGGGTGGCGGGCAAGAAAAGGGTCAAAAACAGTCACGGGGATACCCGCGTGTACACGAGTCAAAGACTCGCCCACCCCGGGTAACCCGAACAAGTAAAACCTCATCCGTTTAGTATAGTCTAATTAACTAAACACTAATATAACTTATAATCAGCTATAATTTCCACAACCAATCTTAATAACACAAACATTTCATTTATACATGCATTTTAAACATTAAAAAAAAAACATACCATTGTTAATGATCTGATGAATGAATTGTGAGAATTAATGTTTGATCAATACAAGAAGGTTCTAGGGTTTGTGAAATTGTTTTTTTTTAAGGGGGAATGAAGAAATGATGCCGTGAACGAAATGAAATGAATCTTTGTTGTATACTAACCCGTCTTCTTTTGTGTTGTTTACAAGTTGAACCTTAATGCTTTGATTATTACCGGTACTTATTCAGTTGATGGGTGTTACTCTGAATGTTTTAAAACCCGGGTCGATCCGGCTGGTTTACTTAGTTGAACCGGGAACCAGTTAGGAGACTGGGCTGGATGTGGTCAAGTTTTTATTATTTGAGAACCGGATTGAACCAACATTTTTTCATTGGTCCAGGTCGACCGTATTTGATAAACCTGGTCGGATCATACCTTTTAGTCCTTTTTTTTTTTCTTGATTTTAAACAACAAAAATCTTTTCGTTTTTCTAAAAGGCTAAAACTAACAAAACTTTTTTGTCATTTCATTTTCGCTAAACTCAAATTTTGGTTAACAAATCAATACTCAGTGTTCATTTCCTCAATTTAGATCTCAGAGTCTTAACTCTTAACCGTTAATGATACATAGCGTTTAACTCATTAAAACCCAAACCCCAAGTTGCAAATATAAAACTTATTTGAAGTGTGCCTTTAGCGAATATAAAACCGAGTTCTCAAGTTCTTTTAGTAGAAGAAAACTTTTTATTTCAAAATCAACCAAATAACTCTTCGTTTTCAGTCATTTTCCTTTTCTTTTCCTCCTTAAGTGATAGTCGAGAAAACAATGTGCTACCTCCGTCCCATAATAATTGTCCACTTTGATTTTTTTGAGTCTTTCTTATGCAACTTTGACCATAAATATTTTTAGTTGTGTTACATAATACTTGATGATAAATATACGAATAGATTGAGTTTTAAATGTACTTTTCATTAGTATAAGTTTCATTAAGTATTATATAACAAAAATAAAAATATTTATAGTCAAAGTTTAAAAAAAAGACTTAAAAATGTCAAAGTGGCCAATTAATTTGGGACGGAGGGAGTAATAGAAAATCTGTGCATTTTGTCAAATTTAAGAACCAAATCGTAAGTTCCTAAAACAACATGGACCATTTATATAATTGACTTTATTTAAGATTTTACGATCCGGGTAAATTTTAACCCGGACACCTTCTAAACCCTAAACGGGTCACCGGAGAGCAAATAAAAAAAATTCCGATCAAATTTTATAAAACCAGAAGAAGAAAAGAAAAATAAAATGGAAGCAAGTGATCCTTTAAAGAGATATAAAGTGGGCAGTGTTCCAACAGTTTACTACATTCCTGACTTCATCTCCGACACAGACCAAACACAACTCTTAAACAAGGTTTTTTTTTTTGTTGGTTTTTGGTTTTTGTCGTTTTGCTGTTTTTTCTGTTTTACATTAGTTTCATAGATATCCTGTGTTGTATACTAAACCCGGGGTGGACAAATCTTTGACCCATTTCCCTAGCTACCCAAAATGTGTACTTAGGGGTATTTGTTTTGGCTTATATAGCCGGCTTATGGCTTATTTGGTTTTGGGCTTATGTTTGATAAGCTTACTTTTTTATGGCTTATTTTGACACTTTTCGGCTTATATAAGTTCATTATGACATAATGAACTTATATATATATATATATAAGCCGGAAAGTTTTAAAATAAGCCACAAAAAGTGAGCTTTTGAAACATAAGCCCAAAACCAAATAAGCCATAAGCCGGCTATATAAGCCGAAACAAACACCTCCTTAGTGAGGATTGAACGACTTTTTGTGTGGAAGCTATGTGCCTTACCACTAGGCCATTGGGAGGTGGTTTTCATAGAGTATACTTTTATACATACATCAACAATAAGAATGCCCAATTCCGCCTGTTGGGTATGTCAATGGTAGGATGTAGAGTGTAGACAGTCATATCCGTAATCTATCCTGAGGGTAGAGAACACCTTCGGTAATAAGTGTAGGAACATATGCATGATATGCTTATAGGAACATAGAATTGCTCATAAAAACAGTAACGCACTTGTTCAAATACTTCAAACTGAGTTTTGACCGATTTTGATTGAGTTTTAACCTTGTAGCAAGTAATCGGCAATTACTCTGTCACTGACCTTGTAGCAAGTAATCCTTGTTTTACAACACTCTTACTTGTCATAGAATTCTTTCGCATTAATCAATCTACTTTTTTTCTTGTTAAATTGACCAACTGTCTAATCTTCCTAATGTGTGTACGAAATGACTCGTGCCACGTCAAGAATAGTATACCCAATAATAAGATTGCATGTACTAAATGACCAGTACCACGTCTACAATAGTACACACAATTAGGAAGATTAGACAGTTGGTGTGTTTAATAAGGGGAAAAAAATAGATTGATACACGCTAAGGAATTTAGCGACAAGTTGATACATTTTGGACTAATTATATTCCCACTTTTATATTTTTTCAATCTTTATAAATAATTATATTTAACTCAATCTAAACTAACGGGTCTTTTTTGTTTGTTTGTTTGTTTGTTGTAGATATACACAGCTCCTGTATCTAAATGGAAATCTTTGAAAAACAGAAGATTGCAAGATTGGGGTATTAATGGTTTTTTTTTTTTTTTTTTTTTTTTTTTTTTTNCTGCTTGTTTATTCTTTTTATATTGGTGTGATTGATATGCTGTAAAAGATAATAGAAGATAAATAAGTGATATTGCAATGAAATCATAATACAATGATAAGTTTCATACGAGCGTTTTAGGCAATTAGACACATGTTATTAATTAAAGACTAAGTATTTTTTTTTTCTGTGTTTATGTAGTACCATCATGGCTGACAAAAATTACCGAAAAAATTAGTGAAGAATCATCTCTGTTTCCTTCAGCGATTAATCATGTCCTCATCAACGAGTACCTTCCTAACCAAGGCATAATGGTTCGTATTAATCGCTTCATACTTAAATTTTCATTTCACTTATTTTCATTTTTGTTACCATGTCTTCATCCATCGTATATAGATGAAACATGTGAATGTTTTTAGTTATCTCTTTACTTCAAAATGGGTCTATATGGGTTTTATATTCAAAGGGTCAAATGGGTCAAATGGAAAGTGGTCAATTGGGCTGCCCAACAAGTTTTTAAATAGTTAAAACCTGCTTAGTCGGATTTCTATTTTGAAGATATGGTCTTTTTAATCTTCAATACTTATAATTATTTATATGGAGAGAAAAGGGACAAAACAAGTGTTTGTGGGTCAGCTAAAGCCAACCGGCCTGTTTGGACCCATATTGAAAAGTTACCGATATTGACTAGCTATATCTGTTGAAATGTAGCCTCATCAAGATGGTCCTGCTTATTACCCGGTCGTAGCTATCCTTTCATTAGGCTCACCTGTTGTTATGGACTTCACGCCTCATGCGAAGTTAGTAGGCACTGCAAGCAATATTGAAGATACAGGTTCAATAGAAGGAACCGATGATGAAATGTTACCAAACCACCATCCTTTTTCTATTGCACTGATGCCACGCAGTTTGTTGATATTTAAAGACTTAGCTTACTCAGGTAAACATCTTATGTCAATTACGTTAAACAAAAACTTGTAAAGAATTTGGTCGACGTCAAAGGATTCACAAGTTAGATTATTGCTTAAATAAGTATATTCTTGGAAGTCATATTTTATGCACTAGAAGCTTATAAGAATGAATTGTTTTTTATAATAGTGTTATGGGTCAACCCGACCCGGCATGCTCAGTCCTTGCAAAATTACCCATTTTGAATTAAAAAATATATACTATAAATTACCCGTTTTTACTTGATACACCCATTGTCCATTTTTTTTTATTTTTTTTATTATTATTATTATTTTTTTTTTTGCTTACTCTTAATGAAATAGGTTTAACCTATTTCTTCTGTGTTGTTTATAGAGTATTTGCATGGTATAAAAGATTGTGAAATTCAGCCATATGATACGGTAAGATGCTAAAGAATCATTAAAGTATCAATAACTTGATTAAAATACTAATTTCTTGGTTGGTTCTTACATCGTTTGTATACACTTTGATTTTCAGGCAGTGAATGCCACAGAGGTTTCAAGACAACAAAATGTCATTGAAGAACATGATGGCGATTTAAAGGCTATTCATAGATCAATCACTAGGGTTTCGTTGACATGCCGAGTTGTATCTAAGGTTCATAAGAATCTCTTCAGGTTTTGAAATTGCTTTGAGTAGTCGTTTTAGCTGTTTTGATCGATACTGATAACATTGGTGTTGAAAGAATATATTGCGAGTTTTAGGTGATATAGTTCAATGAGCTTAAAATAGTTGATTTATTTATCGATGTGTTTATCATTATTCCTTGTGCATTGTTTTCAATAGTATTTGTGTAAGAATTATACAATAAGCTCAAATACAGACCGAGTCAAACTTGCATGTAAAAAGTCAAAATATGCGAACCTGAAAAGTGAAACCTTTAATCATTTACATATATACCAAAACACAGTTTCCGTTTCTTTTTTGTTCTTTGTCGCTATTGTTCTGTACGTTCTTTCCTTCGACCACATTGATATCATCTTAGATGTTAGATCAGTCATGCGACATTTGCAGAAACACACACATAACCGTTTGATAATACATATATGATATATCAAAATATAACAGTAATAGTGTAATAAGTTATCTGTTATATGCTTAGGTGTATGACTGCAGAAAAGTAATTAGCATACCTGATTCTGTTGAATCGAAACAAACTCTATGTTTGAACTCGTTTTTCCAGCAAAAGACATACATTAAAAACGGCCTTTTCAACAAAAGTTAAATGCTAAATACATAATCATAACTAAACGGCCAGCCATACAACATAAAAAATAACCATGCGGCCAAACAAAACAACATCAAACAGTCTTTAAGGCCAACTAACGTCCAGAAAACATCAACATAAACTATTCGGGCCACCAAAGGGTCAGTTTCCATATTTTTTCTCACGAAAAAAGATTAAATTTCCTTCAACTGTTATTTGTAAGAATCATATTTTTTCTTCTTCGGAACAACTATTTTCCCATCTCACTCGTGATATCCGTCGCAACATCCGTGACATTGTAGAAACCATCTAGTGAAAATATCTCAATGGCGTAACCTACATAAAGATCGTCGGTATCCAGGTGGGCCCCAAGTTGTTGCATTATTGGGTCGTAGTTCTACAGTTGATCAGCTTGCTATGCAGCCTCACCTTCTCAAGTGACCTCACAGACATCAAACTTCCTTATCTTGCAGCCTCACCCATTGGATTGTTAGTATTCTCTCTTGTGTTACATTGCACAAAACTGAAAAAAAGCTCTTAAGAGTGCCATCATTTTGGTGTAGCTCCCTGGACGTTGAACCTCTCTCTGACAGGCCAACTGATGAAACCGACATGTTTGTTGTTGAATCTCTTTCCCACTAGACTGTAAGATTATTGATTTCAGGTTAATTAGATTCATTTTTTTCAGTGTTGCATTAGTACACTTGTAACATGTATACTTGTAAAATGTATAATATGCTAAATAATGAAGAGTCGTGAGTTTGAAACACATTACACCACCGCGATTGTTATCCATATACATGTGTAACAACGAGAATGTGGGTTTAGTGGATCAAGATGTGTTCCGGTCAAACGGGTAACTTTTGTACCATTGAAATGGGTTTAGTCAGGTGACCCGAAACACTTTGGGCGTCAAGATATGAATACACGAATTATGTTAAGTTTAAATAGTAACAGTTTGAGTCGCTTAAGAGTTTGTTTAAACTGTTCGAGTGAAACAAATTTTATGAGAGGGACAAGCTTTGTATAAGCCCATATACATAGCGTATAAGAAGTACGAAAAACAGATCTGTTCTAAGATCTAAAATACGGTTAGTAGGATTTAAGTTTTACTACCAAGTGGAGCTCGGGTTGCAGGTCATAAATATTTAAAGTTGGGTTTTGACACTTGAAAAACCAAAAGTTATTTGATCTCAAGTCTCAGTCAAATCTCTATCTGTTACATCGTCAATCCCGCACATTAAGATCGAAAATTTTGCCTGTCTCATATACCTGACACATTCGACACTACAACATCGTCAATTCATCATGCCTCATCATAAGCTCTTTCAATGATCAAGTCACACATCATATTCGCGTTACACATACATATATAATCATAACCCGATGCATGCTTTCATTAAAACATATAAACAAAAGGATTGCATTTCACCCAGAATTTATGACAACAAACCATGCACAAAATGTATCTTGTAGCAATTTCGTTTCACGAGTCAGTTCATCTCAGACAGGTTTCCAGGCGGATAAAATTTCATTGACGACTTCGCTTACCAGTTCCCTGTCAGCAGACTGTAAGAAGGCATCAAATTCTTCTTTCATGTCCAAAACCTTACCAAACTTCACTAGATACTCAATACAGCACACCTTCAATCTCGAAGCATGATACATAAACGAAATTTGTAGCCTCTCCAGCACGTTCTCTGAGTGAATATCTTCAATTATATTTTCTTGACATGCTTCTTTCAAGTCAGCAACATCGTACTTGTCTGCAGCTCTGAGAAGGTCAAATCTGTGGGAGAGAAAATCTTGGTATTCAATGTTATTTGAGTATAAGTAGCTAAGAAAAGCCTGGGTAAGTTCAATGGACATGTCAGGGATATTTATGGCAGACGCATCTTTTTCTTTGAGGTCTTGAGTGAACATTCTATCAAATACTGGTGAACGAGCTGCAAGAACTGCCCGGTGTGCCGCAATGCTTCCATTAGAAGCCGAAATGATGATATCGGTGTGGATACTTTCTGAAAACAATCTGCCAAATGCAGACATTGCTTTTGCATTCTGGTTAACTGTAAACCTTTCACTCCAAATGGAAGGAGGAGAACCTACCTGTTTGTACCCATATTATCAGGCATCAGATATATGAAACTAATACAGAGGAAAAACAAATATAACTAACCCCTACACTAGCACTGTTGGATAGACAGATAGTCTGGTGTATGGATCATTATCGTTACAAAATAGAGGGTATTAGCTATAATAACAATACTTCTATTTTCTATTTGATATTGCACTATAATATTGTTTTTCTGAGGATATGCACACGCTCTGTGCGCAGACTTCCCATTGGAGTTAGAATTTAGAGAGTTTCAACATTGTCATGGATGTGAAAAGAATACCACCAATCAAAAGTGCAAAGTAATTTTCCATATCTATGAAACTTTGATGTTGTGTTTGTTTTTTCTCTGTAATACCATGTCAGCGAGAAAATTGAAGTGGAACTAGGACTACAAACTATAAAATTGAAGCCGAAAAAAAGTCATTTTTGCCTCTTATGTCTAGAATTAAACAAACACTAACGTTAAGCGCACGCAGACATAAGGAAAAAACAAACACTCTTGTTCAAAAATGACACACAAGAGGGAAAAACAAACGCTCTTTTCCAAAAACGTTTGTGCGTGTGCATACATAAGAGAAGTACTTCGCTAAAAAAAAAAGGACACAACCTAAATGTGTTTGGCGACTGACACATGATATTGACCAAGTTTAAATCCTAGACTTGAATGTCACAAAATTGCTTTGCAAACAACGACATCTAAAAACACTATATATCGGAAAGAATGAAACTTACGTTTGGGGATGCAGTCTTGAGATCAAGAAACTCAACCTCGATGATAAATCTGTTTGTCAATGAAACCCCGTGCACCCAATTAATACGCCCGGTCTTTCTACCTAGCATATCCCCCGAATCAATTAGCATATCCCTGAATTCTGCATCCATTCATAGCTTATTAAAGAAAATTAGAAAACACATGCATATATATTTATTTTCATAGTTTCCTTTGTAAACCAAGACTACCCTAACTTTCTTTCTTCATTTTTCTTAACTCTATCCCTATAAAAAGAAGGGCTAAATTTGAGAGTGGCCCAGTCGCTCAGAGGTGTAGGTTTTTCTAGACCCACTTTGGTTGGTTTCTTCAAATGACCCGAGCGACTAGCGACCTTAACAAAAATGCGACATGTGGCACCACAAAAAGTAGTGCCTAATCATTATGTGTAAGGCACATGCAGGGCTCCTTTTGAGCTACTTATCACTAGCGACTTTTAAAGTTTGAGCGACTTCTAATAAAATTATTTTAATCTTTTTTCCCCTTCCCAACACTTCTCATCACCACCACCCTCTACCACCACACAACCATCACCACCACCACCAACCTCTACCACCACACAACCACAACCAACACCACCACACATAGCTAAACCATGAATTTGAACATATGAGAATACAATACAAACATATTCAACAAGATCAAATAAGCATATCTGAACCATGAGTCATGAACAATTAGCCAAACACACCCTATTCGAAAAATGAAGAACATCATGAATCGAGTAACATGCAAACTGTTTTGTTGTAACAATTCATTAAGGGCGAGTGTTCTATGATACATTCTAAGCAAAACCCTTTTGGTTAATTAGATTCAAGCAATCATAATCAAAAATACCCAAATTCGAACCAAGAACCCTAAAATTCGAAGATCAATCAGCATTTGATGTTAGTTCAATTAATTTAGAGCGAGTGTTCTACTAATCCATCTACACAAAACCCCTATGGTTAATTGAACTCAAACAATCATTCATGACAAAACCCAAATCGACCTATAAGCACTTATAATTCGAAAATCATTCAATCACGTTTCTGGGTATGATTGTTTGTTAGAAACATGTTAAGCATAGATGTATTAACAAAACCCACTAACCAATTTAATAATGTGTAGTGGTAGAGGTTGGTGGTGGTGGTGATGGTTGTGTGGTGGTGATGGGAAAGGGAAAAAATATTATATATTATTAGAAGTCGCTCAAACTTTTATAAGTCGCTAGTGATAAGTAGCTCAAAATGAGCCCTACTTGTGCCTTACACATAATGATTAGGCACTACTTTTTGTGGTGCCACATGTTGCATTTTTGTTAAGGTCACTAGTCGTTCGAGCCATTTGAAGAAACCAACCAAAGTGGGTCTAGAAAAACCCACACCTCTGAGCGACCGGGCCATTTGTAGAATTGCCCCTAAAAAGAAAGGGATAGAACATTATTTGATCGCGTTTTCTAAATTTTTAAAAAACTAGAGATACAAAACTAGGAAATATTTCATCAAACTAACTGCTCCCTAAACTAGTAATGGACGTTTTGCTGAAGTCATATATTGAAGTTACGTGTATATTGCAAAGTCTTGCGACCATCAACCACTGAGACCAAACGCATGTTAAAGGAAGCAGTAATAGGACTCTGTCGTCCATATAGCATAAGTTGAATAGCACCGCCCAGGGTTAAGTCCCTTCAATTTACAACGGGAAAATGTCATCAAGTTTTTCTTAACCACAAAAACCACTCAATTTTTAATATCGTCCGATGTGAATTTTATAAAGAAATGGATAAGAAATTACTTGTATCATTTAGAGTTGTCTAACGGTTTTAGACATTCATGTGTACCTTGAATAATAACCAACCCCTTAGTTTAACTTCTCCCGACTAATTTTATGTACTACAAAATAATAACCAAATTAATTCCTTTTGTTAAAAAAAATGTTCAAAATTTTCACAAAATTAGAACAATATTTAAACTTTATGCATTATTTATAGAGCAAATTCTTCAATTAGACGAGTCGCTCAAGTTTTTTACCTTTTCTAGACTAAAAAAAGTGTTCTTTCCCAAACTAGACCGAGCGACCCGCGACTTTTTTTTACTTTTGATAAGAACTCGACAAGTGGCACAAAAAAGTCGCTTAAAAGTACAAAACTCGCTAAAATTAGGTACAAAAAAGTACAAAAAGTCGCTTACTTTTTTGTGACACTTGGCGACTTATAGGCTATGTTTGGCGCAAAGCTTTTTGGGGCAATGAGCTTTTTGATTTTTAGTGTTCGTTTGGCATGAGATCTGTGAGCTTTGTTATTTTCTAGGAAAGCTCATTTTCCCAATGCTTCTTTATGAAGGTGTGAGCGGTGAGCTGTACAGCTTACTGCTACTGCTCACAGCTATTTTTGACGAACATAGCCATAATCAAAAGTAAAAAAGTCGCAAGGTCTATTTTAGGAAGAGCACTTTTTTTGGTCTAGAAAAAAATTAAAAACTTAAGCCACTGGTCTATTCTCGGAATTTGCTCTTATTTAATAGTGAAAATAAAGTTTGAGTTAGTTTAAGGAGACAATAATAAAACTTGAGTTGTTTTTGTGCCTAAGCTTAAGGATCCAGTGAGAAGAAAACTTAAAATGAGAAGAATGAGAAATGACTATAACCGCATATTTGAGATGCATCGACTTGAATTAGATGCATCTCTATTCATTTAGACGCATCACAATTAGTTTCGAAAGTGATTTTGAAGTAAAAACGATGCAAAGTAGTACTAACAACAAATTTGACCCGCAGAGGACGAAAAATACATAGGATTCGTCTAACTTGATGAAATGCATCTAATATATGTGTATGCATCTAATTTTTAGTTAGAAAATATATTATGATGCATCTAAAAGATTAGGGATGCATCTAATTCAAATCGATGCATCTCTAATGTGTAGTTATAGTTATTTCTCATCCTTCTTACTTTAAAGATTCTTCCCATTTGATCCTTAGTCTTGTGCCTAAAACAAAGTTCGGGTGACTTTAGTGATGGTTAATTGATTATTATTTCATAAATTTGGTTGAAACAAAAATAATTATTGAAATGAGTTACCAGTTCCAGGCTCCGATCTTGAATGATGGGGATTGTAATTTGGTCCCCGTGTAATTATCGATACGCCACTGAACAAGACGGGACGTCGAATCAATACGCTGCTTATTAGTTTCATCTTCGTATAATCGATAGGCCATTGTTCTTACAGGTTGCAAAACTTGGAATAGACTTTGCTAGTATTTGAAACAGTTTTATGGGTTACTTTTTTGCATTGGCCTAGTATTCGAATCGTTTACAAAGTGAATTTTTCATTCACTAACGTCAATTATTATTCAAAGTAAAGTTAGATACTTTGTTTAAAATATACATCGTCCTTATAGTTAGGCCAATATTTCAAGTTTCATCCTTAATTCTCAAGAAGTACACATGTCGTCCTTATTGTTGTCCATTTTGCATTGACCCGTCCTTTTACTGAACGGGCGTTTGTTTGCACCGTTAAATCCAGGCATGTGTTGGTCACGTGATGGGTATTTTTGTCCTTTTACATCCATAGTCTACTTCTCTCTCCATTATCTTTATACAAGTTATTTAATTTCCACCACGGCTTCTCTCTCTAAAACACCACGTACCACCGCTAACCCATTCATCAACATTTATAATAAAACACTACCCACCACCACAAACCTCTCCATGCCTCACAACTAAGGGTGAGCATCGGTCCATAACCGGACCGGACTGAGACCGAATTAGACCAAAACCCTAGACCGAGGACCGAACCGAATGTGTTCGGTGTGGTCCGGGCTGGTCCAGTCCAACAAGGCATTATAGTCGGTTTTTACGTAAGACCGGTCCGGACCGGACTGGACCGAACCGGACCGAGACCGAAACAAGGAAAATGTTGAGACCGAGACCGGACTACTGATCCTTCGATTTTCTCGGTCTCGGTCGGTCTTGGGTCTGCTATGCTCAGCCCTACTCACAGCTGCCATACGTACACAAACACGAATTATAGTTCTACAACTATAAAGATCAACCTCATCCATCACCCAGAAAAGCTCGACAACTGTTTCAAAATCACCCTTTTGGCGGTACCCACAAGCAATGCACACCACACCACCGAATTCCTCTCCCTCATTCTATCAAAAACCTTCCGAGCTTCACTCAACGAGCCACACTTCCATACATATCAACTAAACTACTATCAGCAACCACATTATCACAAATCCCATAAACAACAACTTTACCATGAACCTCTTTCCTTTGCTTCACCCTCCCAATTTCCTACAAGCAAGTGGTTCTTGTTGTTGTTGTTTTTATAAAACGACACCGTTATCAGGATCTTGACTTTGACCAAATGATGATGGATCATTATTATTTATCGGTTCGGTGACCGGATATGCAACGACTTCGACAACGGGGGTTCTGGGATTTTTGGGTCTGTGGGTATAGACTAGACCTGTTATTTCAATTTCATTTTCTGTCTTTTCAAGTTTCTGATACAGAACTCTGACTTGTTCCAGCTCTTGTTCTAATTTCCTTTTTAAATCTTTGATTTCGTGTTTCGATGTCGACCCGTTTAAACAAATCTTGACACGATCATTTAACAAACTCACAAGTGACTTTGGCCACTTGTCCCCAACATCAAAGCAAAAAGCCCCCAACGGCTCTACAAACAAATCATTCCTGGTAAACACATAAAAACAATCAAAATTGATCTCAGGGTTTTTTTTTAGTGTCTTTCACTAATCTTTAAACCACATGTCCCTAACATCAAAACAAAAAACCCCAACACCTCTCCAAACAAATCATTCCTGGTAAACACAGAAAAGCAATCAAAATTGATCTAGGGTTTTTTTTTTAGCTTCTTTCACTAATCTTTAAAAATTTCACTAATCTTTAAAAGATTTAAATAAATAACCCATCATCGATCTAAACATTAAGAAATCAAGAAACAACCTATCAAAACAACAAAACCTATATCAATAACCTATATCTTTAAAAAATTTGCTATATTATCGACCTTGGCACTCTCGATTTCAATGCCTTCCTTAGAGATTTTATGTCCTAACACTATTCCTTCTCTTATCATAAAGTGGTATTTTTCCCAATTGAGAACAAGATTGGATTCTTCGCATCGAGCAAGCATCTTTTCTAAATTTTTTAAACAATGATCAAAAGAATCCCAAACACGGAAAAGTCATCCATGAAATCCTCTACCATATCATGTAAAATCGCAATCATTTACCTTTGAAATGTTGCAGGTGCGTTACATAATCCAAAGGGCATTCTTCTGTACGCGAAAGTCTCGTAAGGACAGGTAAAAGTCTTTTTTTTCTGATCCTCAGGGTCGATGGGGATTTGTAGGTACCCCAGAATCCATTAAGGAAACAGTAGCAGCCGTTTTCTGATAGTCGTTCAAGCATTTGGTCGATTAAGGGAAGAGGGAAATGATCCTTGCGGGTCACATCATTGAGTTTATGATAATCAATACAAACTCTCCATCCAATGACAGTTCTAGTAGGTAAATGGTTGCACGATAAAAACATATATACAACAGCTAAATGGTTGCATGATAAAAAATCGTTGCGCTAATTAAAAAAGAAAACAAATACAAAAACGTTCCTAGAATATTAGATAACAAATTTGTTTCGCGGCAAGTCGCAGTGCCTATCTTCTCGTTATCTTAACATTAATGAAAGAATAGTAAAACGAATGAGCCCACCTCTTGAGAAAAAAAAAACAGTTTAGATAAAATGGTCATGGCCCACCAAGGCACTTGTTTTAGGTGGATTCATCAAAACCCACTGCCAAGGGTGTGAAATTAAATTTGAAACCAAATCCCATGTACATTTAGGGTGCGTTTCGTATATGTTAATGGGAATCAAACAATGACTTTCATAATGATTTCAATTGTTTGGTTGAATATCTAGCAATCGAACAATGATAGCACACCCATAGAACCATATGTAACACCCCCAATTTCAAAATATGCAGCGGAATTTAGATTGGGTGTTACTTCATGGCACAACAATTATAATAGTAGAAAACGATCATCAATTTAGTTGTTTTAAAAGATTTATCATTCGAATTTTATAAATACTAGAGTTTACAAAATGAGGTCCCATTGGTTTCAAAGTTTATTAAATAGGTTTTCGAATGATAGTAAAATTTATAGCCTTCATATGTACCCGCACTCCTCCGTGCCATCCTTGCTTATAATGGACCTGAGATAAAACACATGCTACAAGCGTCAACACAAAGGTTGATGAGTTCATAGAGTTTATAAGTAGAATAGTTGATTTCCAAAATCAAGGAGTTGTGAGTCCATAGTAGTTATAAATAAATAGTTGATTATCAAAACCAACGTATAGATAATTCCATAAAATTTATGGTTGAAATAGTTGATTAGCAAAATCAAAGTATGGATAATTTCATAGAGTTTATAGTTGAAATAGTTGATTAGCAAAATTAAAGTATGGATAATTCCATAGAGTTTATAGTTTAACCAGTTGATTATCAAAATCAAGGTGTGAGTGAATCCATAGTGTTTGTAGTTGAAAAGTTGGTTTCCAATAATTCCAAGTTTAGGTAATAATTGTAATAAATACACTTATTAATAAAATAAGTAGTGGGTTACGTAGTTATACACCCATAGTTGGTTGGGTTGCCCTAAATGGGTCAACACAAAATAGTTATAGTTTGCCAAGTAGTGATTTTTTGCTATATAATGAAAACAAGTTCGAGTTTGGTAAAATAATGGCAATACTGTATCATGACTACATTATCGATCTATTGCTCTAAGCCTCATGACACTCAACGTTTGACTGGCATCATAAAATGATGTAAAATTACTCGTGGCCCTCAAGATAGGTATTTGCCAATAACCTATAGGTGGGATCAAATAATGTGCGTTTAGTGGCTCATCCTAGCAGACACAAACGGGGTGCGTCAATCCCAAATAGATCTATTCACAATTATTTACGTTCACTCGCAAGTGATTAAGGGTCATGATATGAGGGACTTCGAACATGGCAATAAGTGGTAAACTTAGGCAATAGTAAATCAGGTATAGCATACAGTTGAAAAATCACTTGTGATCATGTTTATAGTAGGTATCTCTCCATGAGATATAAAAGAGTATAAAAGTGGATTTATAAGTTCATAGTAATTCGCAAAAGTTTATAGTGCCTTTGAAAGTAAAAGCAAGTGTCACGATTTAATAACAAGTAGAGTGGTTTATCAACTGACTATAATGTTTAAGGTAAACTAGTAAAGTTTATATGTAATACAAGCATGTATTTCCTCCGAAAGTAATTCAAAATAAGTAAAAGAGTGGGGGCTATGGAACTCACAGTAATATGTAAATAGTTAACGAGTACTTGTAAAAGTATAAAACATGTAGTTGAGCATGTATCTCCCCCAAAGCATTTATAAAACAATCATAAAAAGAGTAGGGGCTATGACTCACAAGAATATATAAAAATGTAGAGTACTTGGAAAGTAATAGCAAGTAGTTTAAGCATGTATCTCCCCCAAAATGCTTATAAAACAAGTAAAAGTAGGGGTCATGAACTCAACTTAATGGGATGGTAGACAGAGTAAAGTAATGTTATTGCAAAATGGAAAATGGCTCCAATAGACAACCTGAATAATATGAAAGTCTGAGATAAGTTCGACTTATCAAGAATAGTGAATTGAAACAATGTCGGATGACAAAAATGGGTTTGTGGCAGAGGTGGCTTGCGTGGTAAGATGCTTGAAGTTCAAGAACAAAGTTATATACTAAATAACTTGTTTGTTATGTATAACGTATCGTTATTGTTTATGTTTCCTTGTTATGAATAGTAATATGTGTAATTTATCAAAAGTTTGTGGATAATAAGTTGTAGTAAATGTAGAATGTCTTTAGTTAAATGAATCAATGATTTTTGTAAAAATAATCATTTCCTGATATATATTCAAGTTAACCGATAATAACGTTAAGTTATATGTTTTATAACTACTATGTTAAACATATTTATTTAGATGGAAGAATGGTAAAATGTATAAGTTAAACTTATAAAAGTTTTAGGGCAAAAAATGTCAAAGTATCAAACTTAAGGGGTTCAATGTGTGAAAATTAATATAAGTTAAAAACTTATATAAGTTTTAAGAAAAGTTTCAAGTTATTTGAATTTGAAGGGCTGAAACTGCCAAAGTTGCAAAAATAACTAAAAATAAAACTGCCACTACCCGGGCTCGAACTCAGGACCCCCCACTCACTGTTACACCCCGTGAATGACTCAACTTAAAATAATCAAGAATTAAGCTTTTTGCGCGGAAACGACTTGACTTTAATGGACAATCTGTCATTCTTTCGCAAATTGATAAAAATATATTACAAATCAACCCTTGAGACTATTTTTAAATGAAAGTTGACTCAATTACCTTCAAAACGCTGGGTGGCGCGACCCGTGACGACTTACGGTTCAAAAGATATGATTTTTCGAATATTGATAAAAAATCTGCCAAGACAACCTTTGTACCATACGCCCTTATGCCCAAGGCTCAGAAGGGCTTATGGTCTGGTACTCAGAATAGGTGAAAAATGCATTTTTAGGCAGAAGGCCTTATGCCCAGCCCATGAGGGCGTATGACCTGAACTCAGAAACACATAAAACCACTTTTAATTGCAGAAGGCCTTATGCTCAGAAGCGGAAGGCCTTATGCTCTAATTTCCAGATTTTACCAAAAACACAACTTTTAGCAACTTACTCTAATTCCCGGAAAACCAACTTCCAAGACTCGAAAATTAATGAAACTTTCCAGAAATCATCATACTAACATAATAAAACGTTTCCATATTCGCTTGACCCGTTTAACTCAAAACGGGTAGAAACACACCTTAATCCAAACACCCCTTTATTCATTACCATAAACACTAAAATCCATTTAGAACATGAACCATTAGACATACTCAACTTTAACATACAACAACATAACTTTGACACATGAGTACGCGTATACAACTCGATAAAAGACTCACGGGGGTACGATACCATCATAGAGCTCAGTATTCTATACTAAGCTCCTAAATGCTTACTACCTTCTAACCTTCCGCATAATCAAGCCTTACTCCATATTCCACGCCATCCACATTCACAAGAACCTACAAAAAGGTTAGACAACTAAACCACAAGCTTTCGCTTAGTAAGTAAAACGGGTATAAGACAACATTATAACTCATTCACACATTAAGCATTATAATCCATTCATTTCATCACAATACTAACATAACACATACCTTAGCCACTTCAAACCTTATCTTTACATCTCTACCTTTCCTACACACTTACATAATCCAACTAAATTCTCAATCTCTTTTGCTAGTTATGCCAAACTAGCCTTACATCTACTTCTTCATCACATCATCATTCAAACACTTTCAATCATCTCATCATAACAATTATGTAACACAAAATGTAAGAAATCATTATAATATCAAATCATAACTGATTTACTTACTTTAGCATCTAAGCTAATCACAATCTCATCATCATCTTTACTAGTCATCATCATCATCCCTCATCATTTATCAAAACCTAATAACATAACTATCAATAACATAAACAAGGGTTGGTATAACCCATCATCCTTTCTATATCATCATATGATCATACTTTGATCATATGATGATTTTCTACTTAACCCATAACCTTAACTTTAACATAATCATGAATGCAGAAGTTACTTACTTGGGATTATCTTTGCTAGGACTTAACCTTATACAAGGAACTCTTCTCCTTAATCTCTTCTTCATCAAAGCTCTATTTACCTCTCTTCTATTCTCTAAAAACCGTACCCCATAGAACCCTCAAGAAAATGATATAAATGTCTAGACTTGTGGATAGATAAGATATTTATCTTGCACAAGTTTGGGTCATTGGCAAGAATGGCCCCTCAAGTCCCTTTTCTATTACTTTGGCCACTCCATACATTTAAACACTTATAGTCTATGACCAATCCAGTCCCTTGATTCTATTTTCTTCTAATAATGCCACGTAATACTTTCCATAACTATATAATACATTCTTTGACCACAATATTGGCTATCTGGTAGACCATTACGCAACATTCGTTGACTAACCAATCACGTAAGGCCCTTAGTCCATTTCATCTAGGGTGGGTCCAAGTACTCGGGAAACGGGTCTAACAATTTCTACCCCCTTATTTAGATTTCGTCCCCGAAATCTCTCGTCTATTACTATCCAAAACTCATTCCCAACATACCCCCGTTTCCATACTTCGAATCTTAAAGCATTTCTTTGCAATGATCTATATGATCTTGCAATTCTAATCTTATCAAAACACAATCACTACTCATAATCCGCTATAAACAAAACTTCTCATCACAAGCTTATCTAACATTTCCCACAATGACGACTTGTCATTCGGAGAAAATCTACTATTTGACTTTATATAAGTCAAACTTCCACACTATTTCCACGTCATTCATCAACGCACTAACATGACATATAGTCATATACCGGTAAATTTCGCATTTTACATAATACCAACATGTATCTATTTTCCAAAAACCGGTGACTTATCTCAAAATTTACACATAGTACCATATAAACGGTACTTCAAAATCTTTCTCACGTATCACTTAAGCAACCTTTCTTATTAAATCTTGGGAATGCTTACCCATTATCTTATCAACTTAATACACAAACTCATTCTAGGCGTCTATCTTAAGGTTCACACATACCTTAATGCCGCTAGAATTTTTTTATTCATATCTATCTCTTCTTATGACGTCTAACTTGTTTTAGTTTTCACTTCATCATCTCTCCCGTACTCATGTCGTATCGGCTACACATAAGCCCACTCATTTATAATTCTTTATTTACATAAAAAGGCGTCCCAACCTATGTAAGTAAGGAATTATAAACTTATGGTTCGGCGATGTACAATTTCTTTATTTAAATGAAGAGGCGTCCCAATCTATTTAAATAAGGAGATTATAAATCATCCTACTCACGTACTTCCAACACAACAATCATACTTGCTTTTGCTTTCCATCTCTTCTTGCCTTGGATCCACCTTATTCAATACGTTCAACCCTCGCGATGAACTTCATCCAATACACTCAACCCTTGCGGTTGAGCCTTAACCAATACGCTCAACCCTCGCGGTTGAACCTTATCCGATACGCCCAGCTATCGCGGTTGAACTTTATCCAATACTCTCAACCCTCGCGATTGAACTTTATTCCAATACGCTCAACCCTCGCGGTTGAACCTTATTCATTACGCTCAACCCTCGCGGTTGAACCTTGTTCAATAGTTAGCCCTCGCGACTAACTAAATTACACATAGAAATAGATCCAAGCTATGTTTTACTTTAACATCTTTACTCATTTTATCTTTCATGTACTATTATCATTAAGTACACATTATCATTTCAACACTTCTCATTGCCTTAAGCAATCTTAACATTCGCTACTATGTTTACTTTCATCTCAACAAGTTTCTATATAACACTTGCCAATATTATTATACTTACATTCCAAAATGCAATCTATCATTTATCCTTCAACCCTAAGTTGACTCACACTTTCACTATATACAATTTCATCACCTTAGCCTATTCAACTCTTTCATGCACGTAAATTGTGCATCTTATCATCATACATATTTTAATATTTTAACATGATTCAATTCATGTTTTACAATTCTTTCTAGCGCTCTTCACATCACTTATGACTTCTAGCACAATCTATATCTCATTCATCACTTCTAATCGTCACGCTTAACCATTTCTTACTAACGCATTTTTCTTATGTTTTATATGTTACATGATCTCATCACATCTTAACCATACTCTTTAACTTTGCTCATTTTAATTAAGCATGCAAAATCATGCTTTACTAATCATTTCTTACTTAACTCAAAATTTTTAAACATCTATGCTTTATCAAACACTTACCATACTCTTTAACCTTTTCACATATCAATGTTTTCTTTCAACTCTTTCGACCACAACTAGGTCCTCACATGTATATGGCATCTATACTTTACATTGGACATAGTCCATGCTTCTTACAACTTCTATCATCAAACATATCCAGTCAACAAGCATTCATACCATAGATCATATCTATTCACTTTCATTATGGTTACTACAACACATGTTCACATAATCACATAATATCCACTGAAACTATCCGAGGTGTACGATGATCTCAACATTTAAACACATTGAGTCTGCCGTGGACATACATCACATAAAGCTTAAACATAAAGTTAACTACTATCATAGATTCAACGTCACATAAACAATTAACATTCAACACTTATCCACAAAGTGTTCTAACATTCATACTCATAATCAACTCGCGAGATCTATGGTTCATACATCCCATTGCACATTTAATCTATGTCTAATCATCAACATTCTAACTAGCCGCAAGCACTAGTCTACCTTATAACTAAGGCATCATACAACTTTTAATTCACTTACTAGCCCATCTCTAATACCACTTAGTATTTCTATTCGCATTTCATTACCATCATTCTAACACACGTTCATAAATCATAATACGATCACCGGTACTAACCAATGTATACGGCAATCTAATCATTTACGCATTTCAAGTGCTTCACGGACTTATATCTCATAGACATCAACAATATAACACACATCAACTACTTAACATCATTATCTAGCGTAAAACATAATCCAGCTCATACTTAACAATTAATTCCCGCATCACTAACACTTACGCTCAATGATTCTACAAGTGGTTTAAGACTAGGCAACCTATAGTGGAAACATAATTCACTTAAACCGAAGCTCTGATACCAAGTTGTTACACCCCGTGAATGACTCAACTTAAAATAATCAAGAATTAAGCTTTTTGCGCGGAAACGACTTGACTTTAATGGACAATCTGTCATTCTTTCGCAAACTGATAAAAATCTATTACAAATAAACCTTGAGACTATTTTTAAATGAAAGTTAACTCAATTACCTTCGAAAAGCCGGGTGGCACGACCCGTGACGACTTACGGTTCAAAAGATATGATTTTTTCGAATATTGATAAAAATCTGCTAAGACAACCTGTGTACCATACGCCCTTATGCCCAAGGCTCAGAAGGGCTTATGGTCTGGTACTCAGAATAGGTGAAAAATGCATTTTTAGGCAGAAGGCCTTATGCCCAGCCCATGAGGGCGTATGACCTGAACTCAAGTCCCTTTTCTATTACTTTGGCCACTCCATACATTTAAACACTTATAGTCTATGACCACTCCAGTCCCTTGATTCTATTTTCTTCTAATAATTCCACGTAATACTTTCCATAACTATATAATACATTATTTGACCACAAGATTGGCTATCGGGTAGACCATTACGCAACATTCGTGTCAACACAAATCACGTGATAATTGATTGAGCTTTCATTGATTCATTATCCTTAATACAATGTACATATATATAGGACTACATAGTATGTTCTAGAACTGGGCTTGACCCGTTACATAATTACACAATATACTATGGTCTAACACTCCCCCGCAGTCGGAGCGGGAGGACACCGGACGCTTAGACTGGAGCGAAATTCTTCAAACAGGGCTGATGGCAAGCCTTTTGTGAATATGTCGGCATATTGATACCGAGAGGGAACATGAAGGACCCGAACTTGACCAGCAGCTACTAAGTCTCGAACAAAGTGAATATCGATCTCAATGTACTTTGTACGCTGATGTTGAACCGGGTTGCAAGACAAGTAGACAGCACTAACATTATCACAATACACAAGCGTAGCGGAAGATAAAGGTGTGTGTAGCTCACGAAGTAAATTCCGTAACCAACAAGTCTCAGCAACAACATTGGCAACCCCACGGTACTCTGCTTCTGCCCTAGAACGAGAAAGCGTCGGTTGACGCTTAGAGGACCACAAGAGTAAGTTGTTGCCAAGAAATACACAATACCCAGAAGACGATCTCCTAGTCGTAGGACAACCAGCCCAATCCGCATTAGAATATGCTACCAAGGATGAAGTAGAAGAAGCAAACAACTGTAAGTTGAAGTAGAAGAAGCAAACAACTCTAAGTTGGATACATGTACAAATGATTATCCCTATTGATATAAGTTAATATTACTTTTGAGCTAGACTACTAGAATTGCATATTTAGTATGAAAAGTATGTAAACCTACATATACATATACTTAGGGAATAAATGTAAGAATACTCAAGCTCGATAAGGCTCGCAAGCTTTACGAGCACACTATATTCATACTCGGACTCAATTTCAAGTATTTTGCAAATTGATCACTAGTAGCTCGTGAGTTGTTTTGTCTTGTTTACATCCCAAAGTTATTTTATTTTATTTTATTTTTGAGCGGAAAATAACTATCTCACAATATATACAAAAAATCTATCTCACACGTCTTAAGCAGGACTTGAACCCACACTCACACAACAATTGGTACAATTGAGACACAAGCCCTTTGGTATTTGGGTGTTTAGTAAATCATTAAATTGTCTAATAATCATTCCATTGTGCATCGTTTTTTGTTGTATTTGTCTAAGAAACATGTGTTGATGTCCAAACAATGTAAGATCTTATTTCATACCATCTCATACGTATGAAGGTCCTTTATCGATAATGTATACAAAAATGTCAATTGGCATAACAAAGTCTTAACCATGGCGTAAAACCAAAATGCACAATTTCATTACAGATCATATCATCCAATGTGCTAAAATTGTAGGCGAAAAGCCATCAAATCCAAAATGCGCTTAATTCTCAGAATGAGCATGGCACCCTCGGCCAAAGCTACTTACTGTGGATCTATACTAACAAAAGCTACCCATTTTGACCCACCCATTTGGCACCTCTACTTTTGTAGATATAGTGTGGTGGCCTGTGGCCGTGGCACAAATGTTCTATAGATAAGATGGCATCATGTGCCGCTTATTTTCCACTAGTAGCTATTCTATCATATTTGACACGAAAACTTGAAAATTTTTGAGCAGAAAGGTTTGATCTGTTTCAGTCCTGACAGAGATTACGCTTTGTGACATATGGAGTATTACCCTCCCCACCCGCGACACACCCAATTCACCATCTATTATTTATTTTATTTTTTTGCGTAATCTGAAAATTGTATAGCCAATTTTATTTTGCATCGTTTCAGTTAAACAGATAACTTGCATGGTAAAAGAGGTGAAATCAGCAATTTGCATCGTTTCAGCTAAAACCGTTACCCTCCCAGATCATCAGCCAGCCAAACTCGAATAACAATGAATAACCTGTGGCAAAACAAGTAGATTATAGACAACCTCTTCAACAAAAGTCAAAATAGGTCAAAATGATACAAGAGTCATACGTAAACATCCAGCTAAACAACATCATTAGAACTACGTGGTCAAGTGCAAACTAAACAACTTAAAAAATCATCAAGGCATCAACAAACATCACAATAGTTTCTGCAAAGTCTTCCAGATTTGCCTTAATATGATGCAACAGAGACAAGATCATATGTGGGGAGCCAGATGGTTGGTTTGCATATTCCTTTCTCGTGAAAAATTAATAAGTTCCCTCCAATTGTTTGAATGCGCTCCCTCTTCTTGGGAATACTAATTTTCCATAACTCACCCGTTCCCGTTCTGCTTTGTTTGACTTCCTGGATATTGTTATCTGGTAAAAATATCTCAAATGCGTAACCTTGAAAAGGGTCGTCAGTCAGCCACCCCTCAATATCCCAGCCTTGTAGTCCTATGATGATGCGAATCGCTTGATTTTGCAGCTTCTTGGACACATGATAAGAAACAGTGAAATCATACGTAGTTCCTGTATAGAATTATTCAGAATAAAACTGAGTTTACTTTTACATAACATACTTATTGAGTTGTTGCGTTTTAGTCATTGCACTTTTTTGTACATATGAATCATAAAAGATGACTCTGCGTCATGTTTGAGTCATTAAACAAGACATAAAATCATCTTTCATGACTTCAGATGTACAAACAAACTACAACGACCAAAAAAGGGCAGCTAAAAAAGTAAATTAACATTTTATATAAAAAAAAGGTTAATTTTTTGTATGTTATTGCGTTATGTATATATATCTAAAAGACAGAAGTTGAACAGATACCACTCGCTGGTTCAGCCAATCTGGGGAGTTCTTTACGGTCATGCATCGCATGATAGTAATACCCAGAAGGTTCCAAATCGACAATTCTCATCAAATGTAAAAGAGAGGACATATTCATCTCCGCGGGTGGAACAGATTCCTTCACATCATTGGGGTGGATAGCAAACATAAACTCCATCTGTGGAGCAGATTCTTCAAATCCCTTGTTAGAAGTATGCATGTTACGGATTAGGTAGAGGGCTTTGTCATCCTCCACCACATTCCAAGGAGCCTCCTTCTTTCGAAATTTGCCTCCAATGATATCATCCGTCAGGTTTAGAAGACGAACCAAATTCCCAATTGGTGAGGCATGAGAATCAAACGAAGCTGAAAGAATAAAACATGTGTTAACGATTACATTTTGATTACACAATATTGAAATTTAGGAAGCTCTAGTGCAACACATATCTCATTTCTTATAACCGCGCACAAACATAAAATTTCTCTACACTTAAAAGTCTAGAGATCAATTTGTCACAACTAATTTCCTCACGCAAGAGGAAGCGTGAGGAAATTGAGTGTGTACACGCTTATAAGTGTAATATTTTTTTCTTTACTGTATTAAGTGCGAAAAATGTTGTCATTTTTTCAATAAGTTTGAGCAAATGGCATATTTGTTGTAGAGCTAATTCTTTAATGGGAATCAAATGTACGTACTATTGACAACATGATGGGCAGAAGACCCTGGTTTACTATCACACTTTAGGATGCAGACATCATCAGAGTCACGCTTATCATACTGGAAACACCTGGTGTTATAGAAGCGAGAAGATGAGGCTATCGCTCTGACCCTCATGAGATTGGATGCAACGCGTTTAACAATAAAGGAAGCCATCTAAGATCAAAGGACATACAAACAGGGTTAGTTATAAAACGATTAAAATGATAGAAAGTAAACATGAGAACAAAGTGGGAAATAACAAGTCACTCGTCCAATATGTTTCCAGTGTAACACTGAAAAAGGCTTATTTGATGCCAAAAAACAAGTCGAAATGAAAAAACTAACAAGGGACTGAAAATAACTAAAAAGAGAGAAAAAGAGATTATATAAATGGACCTATACAGTATACACCACAACCTTTTTCATTTCTGACCATTTGAAGTTTGAACACTAGTTTTCCGTTTTCGACCACATGTTCATGAACTATTCGAGAACCTAAATCCCTATTTAAAAGAGTCAGCATTATACGAAGTCAGAAAGATTCAGGATTCCCAAATGCCTACTCTGCTGTTCGCAACTCAGATAGTTTACATTCGCACACAAGAAAAAAACATCAAAATATTTTGACCCAAAAAACACTACAAATTATATATATTAACAAAAAACACAAAAAAAGGTGAACAACAGAGAATCAAAAAACATAATTCAAGATTCACTATTTTTTTTTTCTTCTGAAATAACTTCAGTAAATTAAACCACAACACACTACAAAGTATACAATCTAACTTACTATATCATGATCTGAAACTCAAAGGGTCCAAAGAGTAGAAAGTTAGAATGTATAAGGTCCACTTCTGTAATTTTCCTAAACATATTAAGGTCTTGTTAATTTAAGCTTATTTTTTAGGCTTATGAGCTTATGTGATTTGGGCTTATGTTTCTTAAGCTCATTTGTTTCGGCTTATTTCAAAACTTGTTGATAATAAACTTTATATAAGTTTATAAGTTTTAGAATTAGCCGGAGAAAATGAGCTTATAAAACATAAGCCGAACCATGATAAGCTCATAAGCCAAAAACCAAGCTTAAACAAACACCCCCTAAAATATAATGTAACCCCAAAATTAGAACCTTCTAACAAACAAACATCCAAACTTTTAGCAAAACAAGCAATGCCAAACACCCCCTTGTCGACTATAACAACAATAACAATAAATAAAACCAAAAGAGCCTAAAATTTATAGATTCATGGTTTTTCTTAAATAACATCCATACAACAACAACAATACTCAATCTCGCCAGAGGGAGGAAGTAGACCTCCAGACATTGTACAAAAAAAGAAAGACTACAATTTCATAGTATAACAACCTCAAAAGAATTTATAAAACAGAGAATGTCAGAAACCCAGATTCAAGATCAGAGGATTCTTTGTCAAGATTCGAGACTCGTGGGTCGAAAATCGGAAAGTAAGGTTCAAAGGGTCCAAAATGTAAAAGGTTGTGATGTATAAGGTCCACTTTTGTATTTTTCCCTAAATTTCTAACAAACAAAACCCAAACTCTTTTTTTTAACCATTCTTTCCGACCTTTTAGCCGACTAATTGACGGCGTTTGAGCACGCCGCCACATAAACTCAACAACAACATACCCAATCCCGCCGGTGCGGGGTATGGTCCGCCACACAAACTCAAACCAGTTAAAATCCTCCCTTTTCAGAAGTTGGGCGTGGCCACACAAAAATCCAAACTTTAAATATTCTTAGAAAGGTTTTAAACTTTTATGTTTAATCTCTTAACTCTAAAAGTAACTAAAATTTAGTACAAAAAATGCATAAATAAATGTTCATATCTTATAACCATCAGATATTCAAACGACATTAAAAAAAAATAAGTGAACAGAAACACAAACATACTAAGGAAAGATGGTTTTTACCTGAGAATCAATGTCTGTATACTAGAATTTTGGTCGGAAGAGAATATTCTAGGAGTTTAAGGTTTATGTTTGTGAAAAATTGGGCGGAACATTTATGTTCTTCTTATTAACGTTGAACCCCCCTCATCTTTTATGTTATTTGGAAATTACCCTTTAGTGTTTTGTTAATTCCCATAATGGTTTATCTATTTTAGGGGTGTGGTCAAGCCGAGTCGAACACTGTCAAGCTTCGAAACTTGACTCGGTTTAAAACTCGAGATCTATTAAGTAAACGACATTCTCAAGGTCGGCATGACCTAGTAATGGCAATGGGGCGTGTTTGAAGCGGGGCGGCCATCCTCATCCCCAAATCTGATTACAAAAATCATCCCCAAACCCGACCCAATCCTCATTGGGGATCTTATCGGGGGCCCCATTGGGGCGAGATGCTCCTCCAAACCCGCCCCGTACTCCGTTGGGATCTTATTGGGTTGTCTTCTTTGGGCGCGATGATCCACCAAACTCGTGTCTTTTCCCGTTTATTATTGTTTTTACACTATAAATAATATAATTTTATGCAATAACTTGAAAAATCGAGATGCCATTATTAATAAATGAAGCATTTTATTAAGCTTTCAACAACAATATTAAACATAAAAAATGATAAGCTACTTACGTCTCAAATCAACTTTTTTAGAACATCAAGACACGAAACAAGCCATTATGATCACAATTTTCAACCATCACATATTGAACATGGGTTAAATACCAACATAATACTATATATTTAATTACATATAGATATATTTGTATGTATATATATATGTTTTGGGGCTGGGTTTGAGCCCCAAACCCAACAAAAATCCCTGTTAATGCCCCAAAACCTGCCCCATAACCCAATAAGCATGCCCCGCCCCACCCCAAAAAAGTTCGGGTTTCGAGTTTCCCCGTCGGTTCGGGTTTTTTGCCATCCCTAGCATGACTCGACTCGATAATTTGCAATAGAATATTAAAAAAGGATAATCATTCGTAAATGTATCCAACTAACCACTTTAATTTTTTGTGTGTACTCAATTTTATTTTTTATTATTTTTTAAGTAAAATACAACATTCGTCGTTGAACTTGTACCCAAAATACGCCATTAGTCCTAAATTTAAAATAAGTCTGTCATTCATTCCCAATACCTCCATTTCGCATCATCAATAGTCCCTTTGACTAAAACCCATTAGTTTCGCCTTTGACCCCCTCGCGTGCACTTTACGTGAGGGTAAATTTATCATTTCCCATTTGTGATGTACACTTTTTTGTCTCTTTTGGTCTTCGTCTACCACCTGACACAAACCTAACACTTCTATTTTCTCCTAAATTAATAAAACAAATACAAACACAAACGATTTTTTTTCCATCTTCTATTTTCCCCCAAATTAACCTTAAGATCTGCTATTTTACCCATTTCCATTGACTATCATTTCACTTACCTTCATGTTATTTTGCAATCTTGCATTATAAATTTGTCTATTGGTACTCCAATTGTCATACCATATTCAAGTTAGCCACATAGTGTAAGACTCCATCTCCTACTTCCAATAGCAATCAACTCTTCATAAAACACTACCCTTTACCCTCACCAACTACTTCCATTGCAGTTTAGGAATTTGCAATTTAGGGGGTGTTTGGAACAAGAAGTTTATTTACCTCAAAAACCAATATAAACATTAAGGGTGTGTTTGATTTGTGTTTATGTGAATAAGGGATTTGAATGAAAGTAATGAAATATTGTTTGGTTTGTGTATATGGGTATCAAAAGTAAATATTCATTCAAAGATATTTGGTTTGCTCATAGGAGGCTGGGTCCTATCTTTGAATCTTTCATTCCATTTGGTTTACTTAACAGTTGTACTACCAACACTTCCACTACCATCTACACCACTATCATTTCCAAGAACTGTATCCTTGTGGAAAACTTTAACCACATTTCTCATTGTTATGTTAATATAATGGCCTGATTGTTTAGGAGAATACACAAAAACATGATGAAGTATCAAAGCAGCTCCTACGATAATAGCCTTTCATAACCACCATCTGTAAGGACTTTGTGATGAATTGTGCCAGAAATTGTACGTGAAAGGTTTTTGAGTGTTACTGTGAGATTATCCGGCGCATTAGGAGTACAAGGCTTGATTATTGCGACAACCTGTTCAAGTTTCCCATTCTTGCGAAAGTTCTTGATATCGCCTAAACACCCACTCACGATCCCCATATTAGCATTCACAAACTCAACCGCGCTAACCCATGCCCCACGTGTAAAATCATCATCCTCACCCACATCCTTAACAACTTTCTTAATATACTTCTATGTCGGCATTACACACTACTACCCACCTTCCCTAATATATGCTATTTTACGAAGCTTCACCACTTGAACTATACCAGGACCTTGTTTATCCGAACCACCTTTCCAAGGTTTTGAGATGAAACTATGTTTTCGGTGGTGGGGGTTGTGTGACTGCTTTGGTGGTCGTCGTTGCAGGGACGAAGGGCCGCGCGCGGTTGGTTCAATATCGGACTCGTCCATATCAACATGAAGAGATTGTTCACATTGAGTAAATGGTCGTGAATTCATTTTGGGTTCGGTTTTTCGTTATCAAAGGTTTCTAAAGATGATACTAAATTTATGTTTGTGAATTTGTGTTTGTAAGATTAAAGATGGAGGGAAGTTCTTTATGTTTCTGTTAGGTGATAGACGAGACAATTAAAAAGAGTGCGTCACAAATGGGAAATAACAAATTTGCCCTCACGTGAAGTGCACGTGAGAGGGTCAAAGGCGAAGACTAGCGACAGTTAGTCAATGGGACTATTGGTGATGTGAAATGGAGATAATGGGATGGTTGGCATATTTATTTTGAATTTGGGACTAACGGTGTATTTTGGGTACAAGTTCGGGGACGAATGATGTATTTTACTCTTTCGTCTCATGTTGTGTATACTCAACTTTTAAAACCCCATTTTATATGTATCGTTACAGACTACAAATGTATAACAAAATTATTATGAATGTATTGAGATGTATTGTGAATTCATCGATACATACAAAAAGGTGATTTTTAAAGTTGACTACACACAATAGGGATAATTAAGTTGTGTACACAAAAGAAAAAAGTAGTTAGTTTGATACATGTACAAATGATTATCCCTATTAATAAAAGTACATATTACTTTTGAGCTAGACTCCACTCGTATTGCATATTTAGTATGAAAAGTATGTAAATATACATATACATATATCAAGGGGATTAATTGAATAAATCTAAGAATGCACAAGCTCGATAAGGGTCGCAAGCTTTACGAGCAGACTATATTCGTACTCGGACTCAATTTCGAGTATTTTGCAAATTGATCACTAGTAGCTCGAGAGTTGTCTTGTTTACATACCTAAATGTATATGTAAGAAATATTAATTGAACATTTTAGCCCTTGTCTTTTTTTCTATGTACAAGATTGGTATTTGGGTGTTTAGTAAAGCACTAAATTGTCTAATAATCATTCCATTGTGATGCATTGTTTTTAGTTGTATTTGTCTAAGAAACATGTGTTGATGGTCAAAACAATGTAAGATCTTATTTCATATCATCTCATACAGGTAAGTTTCTTTATCGATAATGTATACAAAAATGTCGATTGGCATAACAAAGTCTTAACCATGGCGTAAAACCAAAATGCACAATTTCATTACAGATCATATCATCCAACATGTGAAACTAGCATACGAAAAGCCATCAAATCCAAAATGCGCTTTATTCTCAGAATGACCATGGCACCCTCGGCCACCCACTGTGCATCTATACTAACAAGCGTTACCCATATTGACTAACCCATTTGGCACCTCTTTTTTTGTAGATGGGGTTGCAGCTTCAATCAAAGTACTTATGAAAGGGTGTATACCAGTTATGTTTTATGTCTGTTAGGCCAAACACGTAATATAAAATTTTTAGTAGCGTCAAAGAATAGATTTTTAGTGAAGTAGATTTTTAGTGAAATAATCTAGTTCCTGCTATCATATTTGACACGAAAACTTGAAATTTTTTTGAGCAGAAAGGTTTGACCTGTTTCAGTCCTAACAAAGATTACACGTTTTGACATATTACCCTCCCCACCGCGACACACCCAGTTCACCAATTTCTCTAATGAACAGTCACCAGTTTTGCTGTTACAAATTACCCACTAAAAGCGTTACCCTCCCAGATCAACAGCCAAATTAGAATAACAATGGAATAACCTTTGTGGCAAAACAAGTAGATTATAGACAACCTCTTCAACAAAAGTCAAAAAAGGTCAAAAGGATACAAGTCATATATAAACATCCAGCTAAACAACATCATTAGAAGTACGTGGCCAACTGCAAACTAAGCAACTTCAAAAATCATTAACGCGTCAAACATCATAATAGCTTTCTGCAAAGTGTTCCAGATTTGCCTTAATATGTTGCAACAGAGACATGATCCTATGTGGGGCCCCAGAGGGTCGGCTTGCATACTTTTTTCACGTGAAAAAACAACAAATTTCCTCCAATGGTCTGAATGCACTCTCCTATCTTCTTCTTCGGAATTATTATTTTCCATAGCCCACTCATTAAGTGTTGCTTGACTTCCTGCACATTGAAGAGCCTTTCTGGTAAAAATATCTCAAATGCGTAACCTTGAAAAGGGTCCTCAGTCTCCTGGCCTGCAGCATCTCGTCCCCCTAGTCCCAAGATGATGCGGATTGCTTGTGGATTTTGCAGCTTGTAGGACACATGAAAAGGAAAAGAGACAGCACACGTCGTTCCTGTATAGAATATAACAAAATATTACTAAAAAAATTGCACCACTTTTAGTGCATGACATAACTTTAGCTAAAGGATATTATTTTGCAAAAATTTAGTATGAAACTAGTGACTGCCTTTCTACAGAACATATTTTTTCGTTCATCGTGTTTTAGTCATTGTAGTTTTTTTAAATCAGTCATTTTATGTCCCTCTGATCATAAAAGATGACTATGTGTCATGTTTGAGTCATTAAATAAGACATAAATTAAGTTATCTTTTAACGACTCCAGATGTGCAAACAGACTACAGTGACCAAAACGGGGAAGCTAAAAAAGTACATTAGTTTTTCATATCTAAAAAAAACTATGTATTTTATACTATGGTGATACATCATATATGTATATATATTAAGAAAAATAAAATAAAAATAAAATAAAATAAAATAAAAAGTTAAAAGATACCACTCGCAGGTTGAGTCAATCTGGGGAGTTCTCTGCTAAAGTCATGCATCACATGAAAGTAATACTCAGAAGGTTCCGAATTGGCTTGTTTCAACTCCAATTGTCTCATTGCATGTAATAGAGAGGCCATGTTCTTCTCTCGAACAGATTCCCTCTCATCAGTGGGGTGAATTGCAAACATGAATTCCTCGTGTTGAACAGATTCCTCAGATTCTGTAAAACGGGGTGACGGATACTCCTTGCTTGGATCAGCAGTCATGGCACGGAGTAGGTAAAGGGCTTTGTCGTCCTCCACCACATTCCACCCAGCGACCTCGTGGGTTTCAAATTTGACTCCACCGATAGCATCCGTCATGTTTAGAAGACGGAACAGATTCTTAGTTGGTGAGACACAAGGATCAAACGCTCCTGAAATTGTAAAACACGCATTAACAATTACATTGTGATTAAACAATGACTTTTAGGAAGCTCTAGTACAGCAAATATCTAATTTCGCAAATATTAAATTTGTCTACACTTAAGAGTGAAGATGTCAATTTGTTACACTTAAATTCCTCGCGCAAAAGGAAGCATGAGGAAACTGAGTGTGGACAAATTTGACATTTGTACACACAGCACACATTTATAAGAGTAAAGTTTTTTTCTTTACTATTGTAAGTGCAGAAAATGTGTTGCTTTTTAATATGGGAATCAGATATACGCACTTTTGACAGCATAATGGGCCAAAGACCCTGGTTTACTGTCACACTTTAGGATGCAGACATCCTCAGAGTCATGCTTATCATATTGGAAACACCTGGTGTTATAGAAGCGAGAAGATGAAGCCATCACTCTGACCCTCATGAGATTGGATGCAACGCATTTAACAATAGAGGAAGCCATCTAAGATCAAAGGACAAACAAACCAGGTTAGCTATAAATGTGAATTTCATTGGGATGAAAACGATTATGAGGATAGAAAGTAAAACGAGCACAAAGTTGGAAATAACAAGCTAGTCATTCATTTAAGATATTTCCAACGTAACACAGCAAGATTAAACACCAGTTTTCCATTTTCGACCCCTTAATCATGAACTATACTAGAATCCAAATTCCTATTTAAAGGAATTCCCAAAAACGCACATCTTAAAAGGCAATAATTAAGTATTTATTAACTATATATATTTACAGTCTGATAGTAAAAAATGTGAGTTTTTCACAAAATCTCTGGTTTGTAATGTTACTACATGGTTCAAAAGGCAGTCCAGTTAAAATACTAAAAAATCACTGAAAATACTAGTTTCCGATTTTGGACCCCTGAATCTTGAACAACTCCTGAATGCCCAGTTAAAGGGATTCGTGATTTACACCCAGCCTTTTACCTTTCGAACCCTTTGAACACTAGTTTCCGATTTAGGAAATTATAACTTCCCCCATTTTACCAAAACCATCCATAAATTTCAAATTTTGATCTTTGACATTCTCATTCAACACTCGAGATTACAAGGCCAAGTAATCATCTCTTACTCGCTGAAGGTCAGTGACCGAGAGGAGTTTAGGCAAAAAGAGCAAAAAAATGGATTGGTCAAAATCCGGTCAAAACTCGGTTTGAAGTACTTGAAGAATTGTGTTAATGTTTCTGTGGACCTATCAACTATGCTATGGTCCTATAAAGCATATAATCTAAAATCTATATATAAAATTTCCAATCCGAGTACTCCCCGCCTATCGCTACAAGGTAGCCGGCTGCTCGAGTAGCACCTAGCGAATTTAACAACAAAATAGGAGTCTATCTATATCTATACTTACTAATATAGAAAGCATACATATCCCAACAACCAAATTCCAAACCTCATTCCGGGCCATATTTTTAAGAATGAGACACTCTTTTATCTCAAAACAAAAACTAGGGTTAATGGCATATAATAGCAACGAACTTTTTCATTTGTGCTATTATCAGATACGAACCCAGAAAATTACCAAAATACCCATCAAACTTTCAAATTTTGTTTTATCAATGTAAAAATCTCATCTCGTTGCGTACGATAATGAAAAAAAATTTCAAAGTTGGATGGTTATTGTGGTATTTTTTTAAAGTTCGTATCTGATAATGAAACAAAATTTGAAAGTTTGATGGGTATTGTTGTAATTTTTTGGGTCCGTATCTGATAATGGCACAAATGAAAAAGTTCGTTGCTATTATATGCCATTAACCCCAAAAACTAACATCCACCGCCAAAACACCGCTTTCAATGCTAGTATAACTCTAACAGCAATAGACCTGAAATGAGCAAACATATCATCCCAAAACCCGAATTCAAGACTCAGAGGTCCAAAATCAAAACTTAGTGTTCATAGGGTCCTAAATGTACAAGTTTGAGGTGTATAAGGTCCATTTCTGTAACTTTCACAAACAAGTAAGCAGTTGTAACCATGATTCTAAAAGGCGCACAAAGACCTCGCAGAAGCCCCGCAAAGGCATGAGGATTGGTCATGCCGCTACCCCACGCCTCATGCCGCCTTATGCCACGTCTTTTTGTAAACTCGATATATATAAAATATGATGGTTTTTTCTAACTTGTACCCTAGGGGCACAAGTTAAGCACACAAAAAGTACATAAAAAGTACACAGGAACCCACATAAAAGTACACCTGTCTGTACTTTTATGTGGATCCCGGTGTACTTTTTCGTGGGCCTTGTGTACTTTTGGTGTGCTTAACTTGTGCCCCTAGGGCACAAGTTAGGAAAACCCAAATAGCATATAAATATATAAATACTATCATATTTTGTGCCGCCTTATGTCACACCTTATAAACGCAAAAGCTTCGCTTTGGCCGCTAAGGCGTGAGGCTTGGTCATGTCCCCGGCTCGCACTATTTATAACCTTGGTTGTAATAAAGATTAGAACTTTATAACAAGAAATTTTATAAAAACAAAAACCCAAAATTTATATAATTCTTTTGGATGCTAAAAAGGAAGTAACTTTAGTTTCTTGACTGAAAGTAACTAAAATATTGGTACCAAAAGCAGATGCATTGCAGAGTAACAAATGACATACATAATTATAACTACTTAACAGAAACAAAATTTTACAAAGTAAAGATGGTTTTTTTTTTACCTGAGAATTTAACTTTTGGATACCAGAATTTGGTCGGAAGAGTAATATTCTAGGGCTTTAAGGTTACTGTTGTAAGAAAATAGGGGGAAAATGTTACTTGTAAGAAAACACCACTCCTCGTCTTTCATGTTATTTGCAAAGTGCCCCTTATTGTTTTGTTAATCCCTTGATTGTGCATTGTATATTCATGCTTGTGTAAAGCAATAACGGAAGGTCGGAAGTAGTCTCTCTGCTTTCGGATTTACCTTACGGTAGATGTATATGATCTGTTTACATTCAACCTTCTTCATATCTCTCTTAGACAAGATTTGGTATTGTTGTTATTATTGTTGTTCACTTAAGTTAATTACTATTTTTTGTTCATTTAAAGTGACTGAACTTAGAGAAAATGACATTTAAATTGATTTTCAAAAAATTCAGTGTTAATACAAGTTATGTAAACGTATAACTTTTATAACCTAAGTAATCTAAGATCATAGTTTATATTTTTACATAAATTTTTTATAAGTTAATTAACATAACCGTCGTGCTTTATAAATTTACTGACCTAAATTAGAAAAAAATAAATAAATGAGAGAGTAATCTAAGTGAAAAAGCAAAAACATAGAATTCAACAAGTATTTGGATTTTGTTCATAAAAAATAACTATTTTGATTGTCTTTATTGTATTTGAAAAGTTGTGAAGGTATTAGGCCATTTGGCCCAACAATGAGTACTTCGTTGTTAGATTATATACGTGTGTATAAGATATAAAGTCTAAGGGGGTGTTTGGTTCGTGAAATTTAAATTATGGGTTTAAAAATTATGTGGGTTTTTGTATTTTGTAGGATTAGAAAATGAGGATTTTAAAATTTATTTTTGTGTTTGGTTATTTAGGAAACTAGAATGTAATTCGAGTAAATTACTTAATTACCCTTTGAAAAAGTCAATCATTGATTTATTTATGTGTACATTGATTGATTTGAGAGGGTATTTTAGTATTTTATTCTACTATAATTAATGTGACTCCACAAGTTGTTAAATGCATCACTCAACTAGTGAGTTAAGAAATCATCATTTTTTAGGGTCCTACCATATTCAAACCCACCCTTTTTGACTTACCAAACATGATGATGGGGTGAATTTAAAATTCAAAACCACCAAAAACCTTCAAATATTTGTCAACCAAATGCACCCTTAAGGGTTTTTCGTTTGTTATGAGGTACTTGGATTTGAAGAATGGTTTCAAAGAAATATTAATTGTTTGGTTTGGGTTGTTGGTTACACAATAATGTTTGATACCTGCAGGGAAGGGTTTTCATAAAAGTTACCTATGTCCTTTGGTTTTCTTACATTATTCATAAAAGTCAACAATGTTTTTATCTTTAGTAGTTCCTAGCCACTTATAATTTATTATTTTATTTATTTTAACTCACAAAATTTAAAAGAAATATATCTAAAATACATATTAATATTATTTTTACACATTTTAATTTATAAAAGTATTTTCAAATACAAATTCTAAACCCACCAACAAACCAAACGGGCTCTTAGTATTAGTATTAGCTTAGTTAATATGGATAGTTAGTTTAGGGGTGAGCATCGGGTCAAACCCAACCCGAACCGACAAAAACTGACCCGATCCGAAAACCGAAAAAGGAAAAAACTCAAACCGAGAAATAGATATCAAAACCGAAACCGAACAGTTATTCGGTTTATGTCGGTTTCGAGTTTCGAACCGAAAAACCCGACAAAAACCAAAATAAATATACAAAACCGAAACTGAACCGAAAAAGGTCGGTTCGGTGTCCGGTCCGGTTTTGGTCAGTTTGTCGGTTCGGGTGGATTTGCTCAGCCTTAGTTAGTTATATATCGTAAATAGCCACCTCCTTAATTTCTTGGACAAAAGGAGATGAGAGGTGAGACACAAACTGTATGTTCTTTACTTTTTCGTTCGCTCTCGGTTAATAAATAATAAATGTTTGAATGTACATGTTGTGTGTATAGTTGATCTTGGAAGGGTCATATATACCGTTTGATCGACATTCTTTTAGGAGTTTCAATGTTTGTGGTTCCGCTATCATAACCGATTTGCTAGATTTCTTCTCAACATTAGCCCAACTAAGTGTTTTATTTAGTTTTGTTAAATATAAAAAAGGTGGTCGGTTGACATATAATGTCATTTTAGTTTGCTTTATAATGTTTATCTAATTAACGAGCGGGGTAACCCGCGCGTTGTTGCGGGAGTTTTTTACGGCATGTTAGTTATATTTTTTTTTCGTTTTTATGTGTTTTCACACAAAATACCAAACTTGTTTGATTCGTTATGCGTGAGTTGGTTCTAATTGATTTGAATGACAATAAACGTGCGCGTTGCTCACGGAATTTTTTGTTTGATGTAAACTTTAAATGACATGAAACAAACCGAATTTGCCAAATAAATTGATTTCGATAAAGTTTTGCATATTTATAGTTGATTTTGTTGGAAAAATCATTTTGAAAACGATGGCGCAAGTTTCATAATTTTTTGAGTACGTTTGCTAGGTCGTTTGGGCCCTGAAGCGTTTTTGCTGGAAATTTAACTACGTTGGCAGATTTTGTCCCTCATTGTATTTTCATTACACACCCTACACTTTCATTTATTCCAAACTTACCTTAGACTTTTTCATATATAAACCCCTATATTATTTATTTATATACTTTTATCATTAATATAACACACACACCCACATTTTTCTCTCTTTTCTCTCTCTATCTCAGTCGCCGGTTTCTTCAAATTTTCCGGCCAAAATCACCAGCAAATTCCGGCCAGTCACAGGAAAAATTTTCCGGCAACGCCTTTTCTTTTCCGAATCGATAGATCGTTATATTTACCACATTTCTGGAGCTCGTTAGCCTCCAACTCCCTTCGTAACCACCCGTACGCGCCATCACCGTGAACCACAACCACCACCGAGAGTTGCCACCACCTTTTTCCTCTTGTTATCGACGGTAATCATCATCACGCGCCACCCTTTTTATTTTTAAACTTATATTTTTAAAACTCTAGTTTTCTAAAAACTTCATTTAACTCAGTTATGATTAAATGTTTTATAAAAATGATTTTATTAATGTTTTTAACCTTAAACCGTGTGGATCTTTTATAAAAATGATTTTTTTTTTTTATATCTAGATCTATCGATTTTTTTTATAGATCTACAGATCTAGTTGGTGATGCACACTTTTTTTTTTATATTTATTGTTTTTTTGTAATTGCATATTTTTTTTTAGATACATGCATCTTTCTTTCTTTTTTTTTTCTTTTTTTTTTTGTCTAATTTTTGGTATTTTATTTGCAGTGCCGCCGCTTGCACCACTGCCAAAGTCGGCCGCCACTTGCACGACTGCCAAAATAGGACGCCGATGGCTGAGTTGCCTCTGCTGATGCCACCGTGAGCTGCTGTTGTCGTCAGAAGTTGTTTAGAAATTATCATTTATTTCAAGATTATTTGTTTGTATATATTTGTTTGTAACTAAAGGATTTATATTGTGTTGTTTTGTTTGTGTGGGGGTTGGGGGTGGGTTCAGATTTATAAAGGGTTTGTGTTGTTTTGTTTGTGTAGGGGGGTTGG